>VWZS01008123.1:806750-976279 GCA_013397075.1 Rhabdornis inornatus | reverse complement strand
TTTTATATATATATTGTTTGAAAAAAAAACTATAAAGTGTCTTGCAAACATGAAACTATCCTGGACCCCTAATGTTAAATGTTACCTAATACATGATCCAAGCAGGATGAAAATTAGAGCATTTTCACAACATAGTGACTAAATAACAGCAGACCTAAACCCACATAATCTTTGCAAAGCTTAACTCTGCTAATAGTACATTGCTCATGGTAAAAATACACCACTGTGGACATTTGCCTTTTAAAGGCCTAAAGGTACATTTGTTTTTGCTTTCCAGAAAGATTCTACTCCTACTCATAAGTAGCCTGATCATGAGACACAACAGTAAGAAGAAGAAAAAGTCCATTCTGTTTCAATGTTTGTGTACTTCACCTTGTTTGGGGAGAAACTGGTGCTTGGTGAGAAGAGGAGACACAGGTAGATAAAGCAGGACAAACAGGGAATCATCAGCATTTGAAGTGATTTATATCATGGTTAATGATGCACATATGGTTTTGACAGGGGGCAGTATCTCAATCTTCTTCCCTACTTCTTCCCACAGAACCAAAAGTTCCAGCATAAGAAAAGGCCCGTATTTTTATCTGCCTATCTCAGAGCAAATTTTATATTTAAACTCTTTTGTGGACTTTTACTATTACCCATTGCAAAATCTGTTTGTGTAAAGTCTGCAGGCAACTTGTTTTACTTACACTATTCAAACCAAAATATTATATGCTTCTTTCTGTATGCAAGAAAAGTAGTGTCAGACACAGACATGCAAAGGAAACACTGAAGCACAAATTATTGTCATTGGCAAACCCAAGGAAAGAAATTGACCAGCTGCCAGTATTTGAGGAGATCCAGCGGAAGGGGCATTACTCCAAAGGACACATGCCTTAAACTTCAGAGATGCAACGATCTTTCATGTTGGACAAAGACAAAGAAGAAATGTTCCACCTGTTTCATGTGACAGGAACAGCCTGAAATTTGTTTTTGTTTTGCATCTTGATGGTAGATAAACTTAGAGGGACTAGACAGTGTGATATTTTCTTTAGGAAACGTCCCTAAGAACTGAGAAAAAACCGACATGTCTTTAGCAAAGGTAGCTCAGTGACAGACTTGCACATAATATCTAAAACAGCACAATGCCTTATATACTTATTATTTAAAATATATGTTGCTTTTATTACCTGATCTCTTCTTTTTGCTCCTGATGTTTGAATATTCTGCTTATGGCACCACAGAGTTTCACAGGGAGAGATTGAACTAAAGTGGGATATCGCAGCCCAGCTTTTTCATTTGTGCCATAGAACTGCCCAGGAGAATTTGTTTAAAACCAAACCTGCCCAACCTTAAAAATCAACCAGTGAATTATATTTTTTTTAATAAGATGCATTAGAAAGTGATGATTTACTGTAAGTCTGGCACCTCATATTTGGTACTCAGAGGCACTAGTTACTTCTGACAGTCAGAATCAAATGGATTGAACTAGGAAAATGGTGTTCACAAAATACCTCACTAATGGTAAAGTCTATGCTTGAGTTGTGAATTGTATGATGTATCAGTGACAACTCTATTCACAATAGAAACCATCTGACTGTAAAATTCTGCGTATTAACATTTTCAGAGTAGATTATCTTTTTAATGTTTTGTGAAACTTATAGATGAGCAGAGAAGAAATACATCAAGAATTTCTTTGAATATTTTCTCTCTTGTCCTTTCTTGTGAGGGATATCCTGTGATCATCCTTGTGACATTCCCTCAGTATCTTGACTGTTCCTGAACTGCAGTGCACTTTTGCTCCATCACCCTGCTAACTTTATGTTTTCCCTCAAGACAGAGTCGCCTATTTTTCCTTGCACCACTCAAAGATCACACAAGCCAAACACTGCTTGGGATCACTTTATTGCATTTCGCAGCCATTTTGCTGTAGATGAACAAATCTACATCAGTGTATGACCATGTTCAGGATACAGACTCTGACCATACGTGGTCTGCCATGTATTCCTTCTCTCAACCATTAAATTCCCTGGGCAGACCACAGGCAATAAATTGTTCTGAGGTAGTTCAGCCATAGTCCACGAGAGGTTAGTACATGGAGTCAGTCGACAGATGGTAGTATGCTAAACTTGATCACTAGGTTATTATAAAAATATATTTAGGGGGTATTTCAGGAATATTTCCTTTTTTTCAAGAATATTGGGCTGAATTGCAATTCTGAATTCTGACTTCTTACCCTCCAGTATACTAAGTTCTTGTCATGCTACCCTAATATCCTTTGGAGCTTGCTTTTCTCACCATGGCTCTTACTATTTTATAATTTTAATATTTTTAGCCTAGCCTTCTGCAGTGACCTCTCCTTACATTTCATAACTGATCTACCTGATACGCATATGTATTTAAACAAATATGTAAAGCTATTTTATTTTCAATAAATTCATATTTTCTTCTAAAATATGTAGCCACGGCAATCGTCTTTTTTTATTATTCTGTTAGTAATCTTTAATTTTATATTAATTAAATCTCAATATAAACACAGAATATGAAATAAAATATAAACAATACACTATTTTACCTCTCTCCAAAATGTTCTGAATTACTACGCTAAAGTTTCTAATTCTCTTTCTCACATTATAAATCCTCCTCCAGCACTAAGAAAGTAGTATAACCTTAAAGACTTTTTTTTCTGTTTCAAACCCATCTGCTGAACTCCTGCTGACTACCTTCTGACCCTGTGTATCCAAGGTATATTAAGGTAGAAGATGAAAAGAAACAAAGTACCTTTGAAATTCAACATCCCGACTTTCTCCCTGTCTCTCAGCAAAAATTGTTCTTCCCCATCTAATCTCCTTTCAACCCAATTTTATATCCTGGCTAATAATCCCATTACTCTGTATGGTTCTAAGTTTTCCAATGTGTCTGTCTTGAACTTGGAAGATAGCACATAATCTCTTTAATACTATTAATTTCATTAATGTCTTCTCATATTATCCTACAAAAACCTGAAAATGTAATCAAATCTCTGTCATTACTACTTTAAAAGCCTGTCCTGAAATATCTATGAAAACAGCTATCTGCAATAAGGAAGCTGCTTTAGTGTGAGATTATCGTAGTCTTCTCACCATCCTTTGCCAATGACTGGCTTCCTTGAGATCTCACTCTCACCTTGTGAAAATATTGCTGAGACCCACGATCTGAAGCTTCAATTAGATCTAGTTAGATCCTGGTCCAGACCTCAGAGTTCTTTCATTGGCACCTAGAGATTCTGAAACAGGCAGTTAATTGCATTTATATTAAACTGTATTGGAACCAGAATTGTCCTGCTACAGGTACATTTTGCCTGCAGATTTACCTGGAGGTAGGCCATCACTAATTATCATCACTTTATAACAAACCGCTTTGAAACTTAGAAAAGGGATGAGGGGCCACTGAGAAGCACACAGATTTCTGACACAAAAGTGGATTCCTTTCCTTTTCTTTTAACCCTTCATCAGCACTGTAGCTGATGGTTCTTTGTCACCAAGATGCTCACAGAGAGAAGGATGTTTCCAGACACAGGAAATTCAGAACTCAAAATTAACTAGAAGTAAATTCCAAATGCATCAATTGTCTTTACATGATCCTTTGGTTACTACTTTTTTTTCAGCACAAGCGGTCTGGAGGATGTTAACTCTGTCTGTTGGGAATTGTCCCAGGCCTGTATTAAATTCCAGACTGGAGCCCTAGGACATGTTCAAGCTGGGTCTCAGGTAACATGCATCTAAGTTGGACTGAAATATGCTTGTTCTCTTTCCTGGCAAATCCTGCAAGAGAAAGGAAGTGTTGATTTGTCCCAAAGTAGAAGACTTCAACCTGGCACACAGACATCCTGCTTTATCCTGCTAGCTTGAGCCAGAATGTGTGCAGCTTGGCTCTGGTGCAACCTGTTGACAAATCAATAGCATAAGTCTTTAGAGGAGGTCTTCTGGCCTTAGGAAGACCTTGGAGAAACATGAAGCAGCTTTGCTTCTGATCTGTTGAGTGACCATGGGCAAGGCACTTTGTTGCTATGTTCACCAGTTTCTTGTCTTTCAGCTAAGTCTTGTAATAATGTCTACAGAGCCCTGCTCAGAAAGTGATTTAAGACTTATTTGTAAGTGCTGCAGAAAAGAAATGTGATATTCATCATCCCTTTTTCATTGTTGAATAAATTAGACTGCATTAAATTTATAGTTATTTTATTGTGTCCCCAGTGCTAGAGAGGTCTATCCAAGCAAGGAATAAAGTCCTAATGCATTTTTAATACAACACCTGAACCTTTGGTCAATGCACAGAAAGAAAGGAGGAAAAGGCAGAAGTCCTAAAACTGAGTTGATGTGGATATACAAGAATATCTGGGCCATCACCCTGTGTCAAGAGATGTGAAGAGGGACCAAGCTCAGGGCTTGTGCTGCTCAGGTTCCTGTCAGCAGTGGCAGCTCCTAGGCTTTGCTGTCCCATGGTCAGATGGACAGAGGAATGAATGCACTGGAGGAATCATCACATTTCATTCCCCAGAAGCCTTACTTAGACTGTGTCTCTCTGTTGTGAGCTGACAATTGAGAGTCTAGAACACAGGGGTAACTTTCAAGCCATGTGTTGTCAAAGACCCTGGGACTGTGCTCTTTCATGGCAAGGTTTCTGTCTTTCACAAATATCGGCAAGATCTGCACCTTTCACAGGCTTCAGCATTTTCATGCTCACTATGTGGTAGCTATCACTATCCTTATATAAAGGGGTGGGGGAGAAGAGGGAGGCTTCAGGCCAGAGAGTGTAAACAGCGTGTCCAGCACCACAAAATAGGTGTGGCAGAACAAAATCTGAATGTGAGTCTCCTGAGGGAGAAGCAAGAGCGTTAATCATCGGCTTTCTTAACCTCACCCACCCCTCTTGCTGTTAGTTGAATTATCTTTCTCCTCCTTTCCATTCCTGTTTTCACTTAAATTTTGAGTCTGCTTGGACCTCTCTCCTTTGTTTCTAGAAAGCCGCCTTATTGTTAGAGAAGTCCTTAAGAGGTTTGACTGCACGCTTTGCCCCACCCCTCCCAAATTCCACAGGGCTGTCATGTCTCTCAGGTCTTTTAGGAGAGGGGGTGTGCTGGCTGGAAAAGGGCTGAGGGTTGAGGCGGGAGCGCTCCTGGGCACACGTGCAACTCTGCTTCAGGGAACACTCTGCTTCTTGGGCAATTCCTTTGATGTTTGACAATATATTTTATTCAGGGAGTCACATTTCACCTCTAATATATTTAAGTTTTGTCTCTGATTCAAGAATCACCATTAGAGTTGTTTCTTTTTCTGCATTTCGGTCTTGGAGACCTAACAAAGCTGCAGCCAATAAAAACTCATTTTTTTCTGTTGTATGCCCAAAAAATATCATCATGTAACTAACAAATATCATATTTTGGTTACAGTATCAGATGGGCAGAGCTTGTTACCTCCCAGCAGATTAACCTTTGAATCTTTACCGATTCATTAACTGCGCACATCAGTCACCCGATTTCAGTAAAATTTATTGCAATTAAGTATTGCAGTGCTGTGGAGGCTGGATAGGATTCCCTGTTATCAGTACCATTAATGGCTTTCTGAACTGTTGCCAGTTCATTCACCCCACCCAGCTTTCAATAATAAAATAATTTTGACAGAGAGCCCATGTTTCAACATTTTTAATAAAAACAAAATAAAAAAACCATCAGTAACAGAGCAGTAAAGTTTTCCCTCTCTTTCCTCTTTGCCAAAAATAACAGAAAGGAAAATGTCAATCTGGCTTGGCTCCAAAAAAGGAGGAAATTGAATGGTCTTAGTTCTTACTCTTTGACTAGTAGCATTGTGTACATAGAAGACTTGACTCTTGGGCTCATTTTGACGGATCTGAAACACAGATAAGAATGTAGAAGACTAGATTCTGTAATTTATAGCCAATGATTCTGGTTTAGATCTTTCAGTACCACATAACAAATCAATGTGATTTAGAAAATAACATGGTTTCTGCCATTGACATAAGCCATATGTGAACTGCTAAGCTACTATGTAAACCACAGCTATACATTTTAGTCAGCAGGAGGAGATTCTTTATGCTGTTCTGTTTCAAACTATTTAATCCATTATCAACATTTTGAATGAGTCCTTCCTAAATTGCACTCTAGTAATGTGTTGGAATATCTCTCTTAGGCTAAGGGAAGAGAGAAAAATGTCTTACAAACAGTTTTATATGTAACTTGCTCGCTTGAACATTTTAAAATAGGCCAAAATTATATCTCACAATCATGTTAGTATGTTAAAGTCATGTACTAATAACAGAATAAAACCTCACCAGTTATATTTTCTATGATCTGTCCAAATAATAATAATGGTCAGCAATGCAAATCCCAGTGAGTAGAAGAGCTATGTATCTGCAACAAGACTGAAGCAGCAAGTAGGTGACCAAAGTCTTTCCTAAAGTGTTTGAGGTTTCAAATTCAGTCTGAAGATCTTTGTGAACTTCACGCTTGCTTGGCTTCCCTTGCACATCTGAGATTTCTGACAGCTGGATGACAAGAAACAAAGGTGTAAACATTTATGTTTACATAATGTGTATGCTACATACAAAAGTAGGCTTCTTTGGGCCAGAACAAGCCCATCCGACTTGTGTGAGTTAAAATCTTCAAGTGTGTTACTACCCACCAAGAGATAAAATCCCATTTCCACAAACACTCCTTTGCTCATGAAGGTTCCCATCTGATGTACGCAAACTTAACAAGCAAGTGAGGTTTTTATCTCAATGAGACCTCATTGAGAGTATGAGCGAGAAAATGTGGGATGGATTCCTCCTACACAATGTTACATGCTTCTCTGTGTTGCTCTGCTCAGTTATTGATGAAAAAGTTACCCTCAGAAAACGGTATTAGTTTCCTTGACTACTACCTGGAAGCACATCTCAGGGCAAGGAATTTCCCTGCTTGAATCTGCCTCAGGTGTCTTCCATGGGGTAGGATAAATCTGTGCTCACAAATATCCACAGTGTTCCTCTAAACTGCAAACATGTGAAACAGTATAACTAGTCAGGGAATGGAAGGAGGAGGAAGGAAGGAGGGAATGGAGTCTGTATTTCCTAAGCTTATTTTCAAATACTGTGGCCTGGTTGTCTCCTGAGGAGCACCCCTTACTCACTCCCTGCTGGGTAGACACCACTGAAAGTAAAATCTATCCAAGGCTTCAGAGCCCAATACTCAGTGGATCCACAGCATTAATGTAATGCTTGAGTGTGAAATGAGTGGAATAATAAGTTTATTTGTCCCAGAGGCACTGAGTTCCTGGAACTGTGATTTTCTCTTAACCTCCTTCATCTAGATGCACCTCTTCAGTGCACTGTGTTTTTATGCCAGAGAAAAATGAGGCACAGTCCATTCCCCTTTCTGCCATGTTCTACTTTCTAAGGAAAAAAATATTCACACGCATGAGATGGAGGGAGCCATGACACACTCTGCCCTGGTGCCCTGGCTGGAGAACAAACCCTGCACTTCAAATGTGAAGTGGATTGTGTTATCAGGGTCATGTGCTGCTTCTGATGTACAACTACCATAGCAACTGTTACTGAAACAGGACAGCCCAAAGAATTACGGTAAAAGCTAAGCCAGGGTTTCTTGACTCCTAGCTCAGCACTTACTCAGACTAGTTTCTACATCCCTGGTGTAGAAATACAGCTGCATGCAGCTTTGAAAAGGTGATCTGCAAATCTCTTTGTGATGTGAATAAAACAAATAACTAGCACAAACTCAGAGTGTTCCTGGTGTGTACATTTACTTTGTTTATTAAAAAGTCCTGCACAGAGTTTGGAAGCAGATCTGGTATAACAAAATGAGAACAGATTTCCAAAGGTGAAGAGATGCTAGGAGAGGACCTGTTATAGCTCTTCAACAAGCAATACCAGAGGTCAAACATTTCTTTCTCATCACTGATTCCTGAAATAATTTTAGGAAATGTACTGATTGGGAAAGTATTTGGTCTGGCCCTGTGAAAGTGTTACTGACCCTGGCTGTTAGCAGAATACTGGCTCTTACAGTGTAGGTGTCACTTTGGCTATTAAAATATTGGTATGAGCTATTGAGTGTTAATGCTGTGCAACCTCAATAGCTTGAGAAGATTAAAGAAAAATTAACATTTGTGGCACTTCCATGGATCAGGCTTTCATGAGAAGCCATTCCAGTCATATGATTTAATCACTTGCTGATTTTGTAAAACCAGGGAAAAAAATGGAGGTAAGATATTTCAACAGATTAATTAAGTAAAGAAAGCATCGGTCTCTCAAAGCAATTAATTTCATAACATCTAATGCCCTGTGAAAGTTACTTACATATTAAGGATAAGATCACAGACATAGAATTATAAAACTGTTTCAACTGGAAGGGACTTTACCAGCTCTCCCACCATGGGCAGGGACACCTTTCACTAGACCAGATTGCCCGGAGTCCCCTCCAACCTGGCCTTGGACACTGCCACTGATGGGGCATCCACAGCTTCTCTGAGCAACCTTTTGAAGTGCCTCACTGAGTAAAGAATTGCTCCCTAGCATAAAACGTAAAACTCTCCTCTCTCAGTTTAAACCCACTCCCACGGGTACTGTGACTAGCTGCCTGTGTAAAAAGTCATGCCCTCTCTTCTTATAAGCCCCCTTTATGTCCTGAAAGAAACCAGGAGACTTAAAATCAAAAAATGGACTATAGTGAGATTTTTGAAAAAGGACTAACCTGCCTAAGTACTTTTGAAAAACTTATCAGGTCCTTGTTTATACAGTTCTAATATCCATTCATTTCAGAAGAATTAAGACACTGAGTAGGTCGAGGTCCAAACCAGAAGTGATTATTGGAATTACACCTGAAGGAAGAAGAAGAAGAAGAAAAAAGAAAAAGAATCTGTAGATAAATAATTCTGTGCATTGCAGGACTTTATATATGAACATTTACAATACAAAACAGAGATAAAAAATAAAAAAGAGCAAACACTTCTGATGCTGTTAATTTGTTTTTCTATTTTGCCCTGTTGTATCTTTGCAGTTCCTGCTCAGAATGAACACAGGAACTGCTTATGAAGACAGTAGTACTATAAATATTATCTCAGCCTTGGCTAAGTTATCAGGGAACAAAGAAACAGAGCCTTTCTTGTAAAAAATGTTAAAAATCCCGTTTAAAACAGTAGTAGATATGTTTTCTATAGTGGTTGGATACACTTTTTAAAAATAAAATTTACTTTGTAGAAGACTTAATTGCAAACACAGAACACTCCCTCCTGCAATATTAGCTAAACATTCGAGCACAAATAAGTTCATGTCTCAAAGGTCCAGCTCATCCAAACTGATAGCTCTGTCCTGTACATGTATTTACAACAGGTTTTGGTTCACAGCAAAGCAGATAAATGATTCCCTATATTGACTACTCCACAGTCTTCATGTGATGTAACATCTGTCAGAAATTTATAGCTTGATGCTTCAGTTTTTTTCAGTACTGTGGTCTTTGGCCTCAGAACAAAACCAAAATAAATGTGAGCATTTTGGACCTTTTGCTAAAACTACGCTATGCATTCCTTTAATCTTTCTTTCTAGAGACACTGTACAATAGTTTCCTTGTTTTAGACCTTCAGCATTGCTGACATCATTGCAATTATTTTTGACAAGATGAAAATCTTCCTGTAATTGAGTTTCTATTTGACTTTAATGTTTGCCCCATTTGGAAGGCCCTGTTAACAGATTTCAAGCTGTGATAATAATATTTCCTTCCTCTATTATCAAACTTTCTAATCTGTTTTCTTTACAGATCACCACTGCTCAAAATGGCCATGAGATATTTTTCAAAAGGTGTAAAAGATCTTCTTTTCAGAAGCTTAGGGTTTTGGGATTTTTAAAATTTTTTCCCATATATCCAAATGGCACAGTGGTTCTCAAACAAAATAAGTCAGTGAGACTGGAAGCACAAAGTCAGAATTAAACACAGCAATGTTTATTTAGCACCTTTTATAAAACAGTACCATTTTTTAAAAGTAGTCTCTACCATTAATGTAAAATTTATTAACTGATATGGATACCATGAAATATAGTTTTGCTGAACACATTTTCTCTCAGGTGTAGGTGGTATAAAAGAAATATAATAGTTATATTAGAAATAAATTCCTTCCCCCTCCCCCAGCCGTCTTCCTTGAAACATTTTCTTTTATTTATCTGATGTTTCTTATTTCTATACTCAAGGATACATTGAAGAATGCAAAAATTAAAGACTTCAGTCTTTACCAGTACAAATTTCCTGAACTGTCTCTCACAGAAATTATTGCCACAAACTTTCTCTTTGTAAGGCACACTGACAATGAAGTTATCATTTTGGTTTCAACACAGTTTTCCTTTTTCCCTGGCGGGATTGCTTCAAGCCATTTATTCAGAGATATCCATGCCAGAATACAGCCATGCTACTCTAACAAATAGACTGTGGGGCCTTTGTGAGTAACAGACAGTTTGATTTTAAAAGAAAAATGTCAGCCTTCAGCTCTGGCTGTAACCCTCTGCTTTTTGGAAAGTATATCTAGGAAAAGAGTGTATCGATGTTGGAGGAAAAAATATTTTTCCCTCTACTCACTATTCCAACTGATATTTAAGGGATAAAAGACAAAGCAAGGTTGGAATAGAAATCCCAGCCAAATCAGACAAACAAAGGGCATTTTCATAGACAGGAAAGATAATTTTTAAGTAGTGCCTACTCCATGCTGTTCTTGGGCTACATCAGCTGTTGGTCACCTTTGGAAAGGATGAACATCACCCAAGGATACATATCACTTGAAGTATCACCCAAGATGTGCATACCAGCACCCATTTAACGTATTAGTCCAATTTATTACAAATTTTTGGGGTGTATGGAAGTCAGAATCAGATGAAAGAGGTGGTAAGGTATGATTTGAGGTATGCTTTCAATTATGCAATTTTTGGCAATTGCTCTGACACACTTCCTTGCAAAATTAAAAAATAAATCCTCTCATCATCAATGCAGAAAGCCAGAGACATAACTTCAAGAGCATAATTATTATGTTAATATTCTATGGGAGAATGTCAACACTGTATTTAGCCCCAGTACATTATCTTTGCCTAATATGCAAGGCATTTAATAGGGAGGAGAAAGATCCTCCTGGAAGATGGCTGGCCCAGATTTCTGTCAAGGAATAGGAATAATGCATCTGTCATACATAGGAATAGTGATGAATATTATTAAAATCAAAGGCCACAAGAATTATTTGGAACTGGTGTGATGCTGTTTCTGGGAATGGTGCATAATCTCTGCTTTTCACCTCTCTCTGTTTCACTTGGCTCCTCAACACACTACCCCTGGGCTGAAGCCCTACACCAGAGAGGACACTTCCCTCTGCAAGAGCTGCAGTTAACATTACAGAAAAGTCATCCACAGTCCCCAGGCTGAGCAGAAATGTAGCTGCGGGACTTTTGATGAAAGGTGGAATTATAGTACATTAAAAATCTCTTAGATAAATGATAAAATAGTAATGCACTGTGTTTTATGCCGTGTGGGTTTCATTAATAAATTATGTTATAAAACCTGTTCCATTAGCAAACACATAAATGCTTATTTGCTACATCTTATCAAATAACTTAAAGTCAGATTTGGAAATACGCGCACAAATAAATGACTCCAATTCAGTTCGACATTATTCATGGATTCATGATCCTGCTTATCACCAGATACTCAGTTTCATGCTGGTATTCATGAAGGTGCCCACCAACCTCCCCCGTTTCTGAACGTGTGACAGAAACGCACTGTTATTCATTGTTTGTTCTTTTTCTCTCATTAAAGAGGGCAATTCTTCAGATGGGGCAGCAGGAAGCAAGACCCATTCCATGCTGTGACTGGAGAGCTTGAGACCTTTCAGGTCTGAAACCTGAGCAGAGAAATGAGAAGGTGCAAACCGTCACACAGCAAAATGAACCCTGTGTGACACAAGAATGTTGAGTTTCACACAGGGCTGGTGATGGTATTTTAAAGTTGTGATGAATGTGGGGTAAAAGTCTGTTGGTGTAAAATATTTCATAGTTAGTATTTTGCCCTGCAAATCTGCAGCTTCTTCTTCCCTGCAAACCTGCACTCTAATTGGTGTCTCAGTGTCACATTTATTACAAACTGTTCTTGGACTGAAACTTTCTTTACCACTGAATCCCAGAAATCTCAACTTATTTTTGAGCAGTTAAATATGTTTCTAAATATCTAAATAGTCTAAATATTTCCATTGCCAGGAGGTTTTGCCATATAACCTGAAATACGCAGAAAAGGTTTTTCACAGAGGAAAAAACCTGGCAGAACTGATAACTGCAAAAGCCGCTATACTCCCTGTTGTCTGCCTTTCTTACTAATGGAGTAAAACAATTAATAAAAGGAAGTCTATTTTGAGTAAATAAGCATATACATGAAGAGTTTCTGACTGCAACGTTTTGTACCTCCCAGCAATTTCTGGGCTATGTCATTAACATCTGCAGTAAGAAGACAAGATGTTTATAAAAGTGCTCTTTGCAGCATGGAATTATGAAGCAATTATTACTTTCGCACATTATTGCCTCTTCTGTTTTGATTACACTTTTAACAGTTCCATTAACGAACTAGAATGGGTATTCTGTACCTGATTTTTTTAAACCTGCTGTTTTTATAGAAACTGCCTCTCAATGTCATTAACTTCCATTGGTACCTTCTAAAACACCCACATTTGAATTTTTTGTAATTTGGGATTCCTTGGATATGATTCTGGTGGTGAAAAACATTTATTTTAGCATTAGGAAAGATGAAAGCTACAAAATTATTCCAAGGTTTTAGCAATGGGAAAGATATCTTCTTGATTTTCAAAGATGTAAAAGAATTCTGAAATACCAAAAGCTGAGTAAATCAAGCAAAACTGCACCATTGAGTAAAAAAGAGGGCAACTCCTCAAGCAGACTGTAGGTGAGCATATTTGACCACCCAAAACAGCATGATATGGAAACGAGCTTGCTTGAACAAATTTTCATATTGTATTTGCTGGATGCACAAACATACCAAGAATCTAAACAGTGACAGTACTGCTAAACAAAGCAGACATTTCTGTACATTCTGCTGCATTACATGTAAGGCAATGCTGCACTGGATAAATGTTATAGAGATATTATACAGTTTATAATTGATACTATTCTCCATTCCCTTATTCTCTTGCAAGACCAAGTGGGACAACCTTGTCCATAGCCGTTAAATGGGTCTTTTTTTATTTCCAGTGTTCCCATATTAGCTAACTAGTTTGTGATACGAGATTTTGATTGTACTTGAGGAAACACTGAATGATCAATAGGAGGCTCAAGTTGTGTGTTTGGCGTTCCCTGATGTAAAGGTATTTAAAGTTTTAAAAAAGAAGGAAGGAAGGAAGGAAGGAAGGAAGGAAGGAAGGAAGGAAGGAAGGAAGGAAGGAAGGATAAAATGACAAAGCTTTATATGTTTTTAATGTTTACAAAAGTCCAGTGTGCTATGCCTCTAAAGACTCAGATGCTTAGCATGAAATATTCTGCATTTTGAATTCCTTTTTAAGTAGCAAAATCTTCAGATCTGAGATTGATAGTCAAGTGCAGCCAGTGAAATGGCCATTTTTTTTTAGTTCTGATGTCTACTTCAGAGTTCTCTTTCACACACTTTTAATGTCAAGCAGCCATACACAGTTTCTAGGTGGCAGAATTCAAGCAAAGTTGAAGTAACACTGGTGAAATAAGTAAGGCCCATGCTAGCTGACACACGGATTTTGGTTTATGATTATGAGATGAGTCTGTGTGTGAAGCATCTTCGGGAGTTTCTGAGAAATGCCATCTCCTGCTAAATGTTAAATGCGTATGTGTTGAATTTGACTCTGTTGTTTGTATCTGCTGTGAGATATTTCATAAGAGCACAATTCATTGCAAGACAACCATTTTTTAACAACCTGGGTGTACCCAATTCCAGGAGTGATTTTCTCAAAGTATTAATGATAACAACACTGTAATAAATGTCCTTACTCTGAAAAGAATGAAAGGCATTGCTCTGAAGACCTTCCTGCCTCTCTACTTTGTCCCAGCATCCAGAAAATCAATGCAACTATTATGATTTATATGCAATCTCTGAAGAAAGATATTATAAGTGTGGATGAGAATGCCCTTGATCCTTGCAATTTATTATATACGGGTTTATTAGACAAAAAAGCAAAAAGTATTTCATATGTTCATTTCTATGAATATGATAACTTTTAACTTCGAAAAGGAAAAAGGGAGGGAAGCTTTCAGTGTCAGGGTTCCCTCTTTGTCTGAAAGACCAAACATGACTCACAGGTTTTTGGGTTTTTTTTTTGCATTGTGTATATGGGGAGACCAAGAACACAACTCATTTGAGGTGGTGACAAGGATATCTCATGTTAGAGAGTGAAATGCTCCCCCCGCCACACACACACTTTCATATTGTAAATTAAAGATTAACAGACACAAAATGCATTTTAAATATTCAGTGTTTATGTTGTCCCCAGTAATCTCAACATGTCACCATAATGACTACGAGCCCAAGCTGTACTAAACAGTTATTTTTAGCAAACAGCTGACAGTGACTCACAAACTCAAAGGGAATTCTAGCAGTGGAGCACAAAGGAGGACATTGCTAATATTCATGCTTTCCCACAGATAAACTCAACGTCTTGCACAGTGATAGACTGCACGTAAGGATGCCTCATACCCCGGTGCTGAAGTGGTTTTCCTGCAAAACAAAGACTGGCTAAAACACTATGCAGATCCTTAAGAATCAAAGGCCTCTGGCTTTACAAGACCAATTTACAGCCTGATTTTAAGTTCTCATTTTCAATGCCAGACAGGTTCAAAAAGAATGTCTGTTTTCATTTCAGTCGGGCTAATCCATACATAACATCCTTTCCCACTATTTACTAGACTGAAGCTATCAAATGAAGATATGATGTCTGTGTTTGGGTTACTTGCTTTAAATTCTAATGACCATGATGTAATCACTATAATCAAGCAAAGCTTGTCTGTCTTTGGGTTTGGGTCTCTTTGCCATAGGCTCAGAGTTTCTAGCTGTGTCATTTAAACTAACCATAACACTGCCTAATTTTCAATTAACAGTGAAATTGTTATACAAAGTTGTGTGGCCCTAATTTAAAGGCTGCTTTCCAAAGCTCTTTGTTCTTTTTTAAAAGTTTACTAATATTTAGATAAGTAACCTCAATTTGCAGTTAAAATTTGCAGTTAATGCTTGGTTAAACTAACTTTTCCTGGGTTTTTTGTCAATAGCATCATGAGTGTTTTTTTCCAAATATACTCATTAACCCTCTTTCACATCCAGTATAGATAGGACTTTTGGGCAAGGTCACTCAGTAAGAGCTTTATTTAAATCAGTTCTGAACATTTGTGAGCAAAAATAAATTAAATTATGTTCCTTTAATGCCCTAGTTCCTATGTGCATATACTTTTTTTAGGGAAAATTTTAGGTTACACATGTCTTGCTTTTTTCAGAAGAAAAGGTGAGAACTGTGGATAAATTGCAATGCTGAAGCAATGAAGGGAAGAGAAAGCAACGGGATTCAGACCGTTGCTTTGTTTAGCATCATTTGCCTTCATCTTTCTGTCTAAGAGTTTGGTTCCTTGGCTTTGAAAGTAAAATATCTGCATTTTTTACATCATTTCTCAATATGTGAAAACTTAATCTAAGAAAATATTAAGCTCTAAATGCATTGAGTTTGACAGAACTGCACATGCAAGAAGATCTTAAAAATTACTGAAGATGAGAAGAATGAGAGAGGAAACACACATACACAAAATAAGCACTAATTAGTTAGGATTAAAAGATGAATTTATGCTAAGTATCAGGAAAAAATCCTGCTAATTAGATGTTTTCAAGGAATAATCAGCTCAAGGAAACACATATTTGGGATTTTAAAACTTCATGGGAAGCAAATGCCACAGAACAATTCTTCATTGGACTAAGATGGGCTGATGCTCTATGTCATCCTGCTTAAATATCCCAGATGTATTTTGTTGTCTTATATCAGGACATAGGATACATGTGCTATTTCATCCCCAAGGTATGTCTGCACCAGCACCCTGTTTCTGAGAAGAATCCATTGCAGATGTTTAAGGGAATATGTAAAAAAAAGGCATATTTAAATATTTTGATTAAGACTGCATAAAATTAGATAAATATAAATAGTATGGAAGTTACACCTGATTTCTTTCTATTGCCACTTGTTTAAGAAATCTTGGATGATGTGTAAATGTAATCACTGGACATTCTTTATTTCAGTTTCATGCAGCATGGATTCCTTTTTAGGAGAGAGGAAATTTTTTGGGCATAAATCAGCAAAGCTGTTGTTCACTCTGTCTAGGGCAAGTTGCTTATGACCAGCCCCAATAAAGGGCTGACTGTGTGTTTGATTGTCATGTCTGGGTATCCTACCATGGCTCACAGGCAAGTGAGGGTCTTTCCTGGTAACAGAGGATTGCTCAGCCTCTGATATCCACTTGGTATTTACAGTTTTAGTAAAGTCTATCTAATTTTAAACTAAAAATTTTCCTCTAAGGAGTTGAAAACCTTTGCATATTAAAATAAAGCCATCTGCGAGTATATTTGAAATAAAATTTAAAAAAAAAAGGGGGGGGGAAGTTTTATGCAATATTCACAGAATCATAGAATCTCCAAGGTTGGAAGAGACCTTTAAGATCATCAAGTTCGACTCAACATTACAACTGTAACTCCTAAACCACCTAACTACATTAGAGAGAAATCTTCAGACTGATTTTTAGCATAGAAAACTATAACCAAAATTAAATTTGTGAGCAGCTACACTGAAATTTTGTTTCCATGCAAGTGTATGAAGCCAAAATAGTATCACTCATGTCAGAAATTGCTCATTTTTGATTCCATTATTTTGTGGACCACTGTTTAAAAAAGGATCATTCTTAGTGTGAGTTTGGAACAAGACATGTTGAAGTGTGAGGAGATCTTCTTGTTGCACCTGCTGGGGTGAAGCAGCCTGCTCTAAGCTTTTTTCTCTGATTTTGAGACTATTTAAACTCCAAGGGCTATACTGCAGAACCTAATAAAATCTTTGCACAGACAGGCAGGCAGTGATCCAGCTCTGCAAACACAGAGATGGAACAGGTCAGAAGAAACTAATCTAAACTGAAAGGAATAAAAAAAGCAGCAGGCACTCGTCTGGAGTCAGGTTCTGCCCATTAACATGGTGCAGCCATGACTCACTGGGCACTTCTTAACAGCAGCTCCCAATGAACAAAGGGTTTGTAATGTTCGCAAGGGTCGCAGTGAAATTCTTGTCACTGACTTCTCTATTTCTAAGCCCAGAGCAAAGCGTGAAGTTAGCAGCCAGCCAGCCAAAAAAGAAAGCTTATCTTCCATATTTCCCCATGCCCAATCCACACTTAAAATGCCAGTCTAGCCAGCAGTAATTCTTTTTTTCTGTTACTCCCATCTGGAAAGCAGTGAACATGGATATCTTGCCAGCCAGCCAAATTTGTTTGCACTAGCTGAAAAAAAGCTTTCCAAGCTGTCCAAACCCCTCTGAACTCTTCAGACTACTTCTCTGACTGTCTTAATCTTAATATTCTAGAGTTTTCAGAGACCTGGGGAATGACCACGGATACTTATGATCTCCCCTGTGTAATTCAGGAGCAGAGCTGGCTGCACACCAACAAAATCCCCTCAGTTTGATTGTTGTTTTCCTTATACTGGATTATGTTAATTTCTGTCCTGCTGGCACATGCCCAAAAACTCTTCACCCATGGCATATGCCAATATTTTGCTTTTTAATTTGTTGTTGGACCAGCTTGGAAATGATGATCCAAACCTCATTTTAGCACCTAAAAGCTATGTCAAATCATGTGGTCTGTCAGTTCTCCCCTATAATTCAAGAGAGGAAGTAGATGCATATGAATGGGTGTTTATCCCACCTTCAAAACACTTTCTTAAAATTGGACAATTTGTTCTCAGAAGGGGCTTTTTACTATTTCCCAACTATCAAGGGACAAATTGAGAAGATAAGAAACCAGCTCTGATCAAGGGTTGAGGAGCAAACAGCAAAGCAGCTGAACCTCTGTGTGCTCTGTCACGTAACCAGACACACAGAACCACCAGCTGAAAACTTCTGGCCCCAAAAGCTGCCAGTAGGTTGTTGCTGCAGTTTTAGAGGAAGAGAAATAATGCACAATGGCTTAGGGTCTGAGACAAGAGTAATAGGCAGCAAGAGTAATGGAAGGAAGTGGGAATTAGTGTTGCTTACCATGAGGATAGTAGAAATTGCAAAAGTTACTACTAGACTGACTTTAGAGGTTTGGGAAGTATTGAGAGCATTAGCAGACTACTTCTGTGCTGTGTAAATCTTCAAATGTGGCTGAAATGTGGCCTCTGGCATTTTTCAGATAAGAATATCTTTAAGAAATAATTTCATGGTTTGCAAAATATGTACATGTATACATCTATTTCAATATGTAGAAATACATAATTATCTGGAAAATATCCCACTCTTATATAAATTTAGTTTACTGATTGCCTACAGATCTACCTGCTCCAAGAGACTAAGATAACTTGGTTGCATCCCTCTTCAGGACACAGGCATGCTCCTTTACGGACAGAGCAACAGTGGGAGCAAATGCAGTCTCAAGAAATCAGTCCCTAATTCCTCTCAGGAAAGCAGGAGAAATCTTGCTATAGGGAGGTATGGAACCACTGTTCCATCCAAAAGGATGATGAGGTGTTTTTCATTTATTAAATATTAATTAGAACTAAACTTATCTCACTGGTTTCCCTCTGCCAGCCCTCATGAGACACGATCATTGTTGCTGCAGCAGCTTCTAGAAATTAATGAATGTTTCTATTCTTCCAGCTCCATGATTCCAAGTGCTAACCTGAGTAGCCTTCCACAAAGTTGAAATAATTTAATGGGAATGATGTAATGCTGTGTAAGTGTGTTCAGGTTCTTACATGCCAGTGTCCTGCAAAAGCGTTTCCTCTCAAAGAATAAACTGTAGATGATGAAGTTTGCAGCAAACCACCCACCCACACTCACCCTTTCTCTCCTCCCCCACAACTGTTTTTCAAATAAGTTGATCAGAACACAGCCCGTGTTTTCATTCCTTCAGTCAACAACAGTGTCTGCATTACTACTATGCATTTGACAAGCAGAGGACATTGCAAGCAGAACTACTAGGCCAAATATTTGTACATTGCTTTTGGGTTGTTTTTTTACATATAAATTGACATGCTTAATATGATTTACTTAACATGCTTTTTTCAAGCTTCATTCACCTGTAGACATCTATGTTATATGGCACAGTATATCTGTAAGCAAAATCAGGATGAAGTGGAACATATTAATTCATGGAAGTTTTTTTTAGAAGCAAGGAAATACTTACAATTTTTCTCAATATTAATGCCAACACTTTAAAAACCCCAAAACATACAGAGGTTGAAACAAAAACTGTGATGTTTATGAAGAGTAGCAACTATTGAATGAAGGTAAAAATAGAAAAGAGCAATGTTTAAAGCCTTTTTTTGTTCTTATTTTAGAAGATGACTACACAAAGCAAACCTAAAGAGTGGAATAGGATTACATGTTTTATTGGCATTTGGGGAAACTTTATACTCTGTCTCTGGAAAATCAGAAAGGGAAGTGGTTGCAAGGAATCCACATAATAATGTATGGGAAAGCCAGCTAGAATTTACAAGGGAGTGGACGGTGCTGGTAAATCAAAAGGTTGCCAGATTGCATGGTTCGCAATTAATAATAGTGGGGTGTTCCACTAGCAAGCATTTTCTTCATTTTCTTTTCCTTTATTACCATTTCATTCCCACTAAGCCACTAAATTATTTTTTTAGCTATTGATGCAAAATAGATGTTATTAGTAAAAAACATATCAGGTATATAATGAGAAGCAAATAAGCCTATAACAGTTTCATAAAATACCATGAAAATTCCAAACTGTAGGGTGTTTTGTTTTGTTTTTTCTTGCTGAGAAATAAGCTTTTATGGCCAAATGTTATGAGAACCAAGCATTCACAAGGGCCAGAGTTTCAATGCTCAGTTTGGAGGTTCATTTTTAGCTGTATAGTACAGTCTGCACTCTTGACTTGGTGCCAGTCCAGCTAGAGTCCCAGAAAGGGATGTTTAGGGACAGTTACTGACAGTATCTAGCTAAAATTGAGAAATATTTTTTGCTGCATTTCAAAACATCAAATATCACAAATGTCACTCTTGTGTGCCACCACATGGTTTTTGAGGAGCTAAGTAAGTAGTATCACTAAACAAAACACATTGCCTTATAAAGTGAAAGGAAATTCCATCTGCCTATGCAATCCCAGTTCTTGAAAAGGTTTTCCCCTAAACTCAAACTATTTTGATGTATTATTTATGTCTCACATTTATTTATGGTATTGATATCCAAAGATATTTTAAGCAGAGAAACAGGTAAATGGCACTTCACAAAGTCTGCTCTGAAGTAAAGGAAGAGGAAACACAAGAAACTGGAGTTTCCTAGGAATCATCCTTGGAAATAGGCATCTTCCCCACAAGTGGAATTTGTCTTGTCAAGCCACTCCGTTTTACATTTTTAAGTCTCCTTTGCCTTAGTTTTAAGTAAGAAGTGAGCTCTAATGAAGACAGATTCTGGTTTCAGAGATCCTGATATAAAGGACTTAAAAACACTCTTGCAAATATTAGTAATCAAAACTTCAAAGCAAAAATCAACAGCAATTTGTTGATTTATTGACGCAGGACTCTGTCTTCCCAGCTAAACTTACAGTGGTTTGCTCTCAGAAAGGAATGTAAAATTTGTCAAAACTCATCCCCGCTTTACAAAAAAGGTCTTTAAGTGTAACGGATAAAATTAATTCTGAATGTATTTCTAATCAAAATTGAGCTAAATCATTCTTAGAGTTTGAGAAGTGAAGTGTTTCTCCCAAGTTCTCAGATCTGTCCATAGAGACAAAAATCCCTTTGACATTGAATGCAATAGGAGGGAGTCTGACACCTACATTTCTGTGAAGATTTATGCATACTTTCAGTTCTCTAAGCCTTGTTATACATTGTATGAAAGACAGTATGCCATATGGTATAAGTAATTTCAGTGTACATTTTCAGTGAGTCCATAACCCCACCAGTTCAGACCTAGTACCAGTGTTAAACTAATATATACTGACAACTTCAAACCTAACTCAAACACACTAATGCCTGCCAGTGCAGCCACTATACTCAGGAATTTTGGGGGTAATTTAGGCCTGGGATTTGAAATTAAATTAAGTTGTGCTGACTACACTTGACCTTGCACATATTATGTTCACAGCTAAAGTTGACAGGAGTGTACAAGATTAATGTGAAGGCTCAGATTGGGCTTTCACAAGAATCAGAGAGGTATCCTGCATCATAGAGAGCTGCCATTGGTTTTAATATCAGCATTGGGAAGAACAAGGAGTTAAGTTTTGATCAGAACTGAGGAAAGACTAAAATCTGCAGTTAGAGCTAATTTTATGGTTTTAGCCAGAAAGTCTGATCAACCAAATTTTTGTCCAATTAATATCTGAAACTGGCCCTAGTAACCCACCTGCACAGATAAAGTTATGAGAAGATCAGATTTGTCGTGGGGTAAACTAGGGTAAGGAATAAACTATAGACCTCATCAGGGGATGTGGCATTTGACCTTCTAAAAGTACTTGGCATGCTGGGGAAATATTTAGAGTGGGCAAGTAGATTTCTCAGAGACATAGCTGCAGAGAGAAGGAAATGGTGCTCATTACTTCTCTTGGAGCATTTCAAAACTTCTTCCAAGATGAGACAGGCTCTTAATCTTATGTCTTCAGGCAGATGTGATACCAACATTAATTCAGCAAAGTTTAAGAGAGAAAACTAGAAGAGCTCATACTTCTCAGTTATCTACAGTGGGAGCAACAATGGGAATGTTCTTCTGTAGGGACTGAAAGAAAAGGCAGTTCAAATTCAGAAGCTCTTCAGAAACCAAAGGAAACCAAATGTAGCCTTTCATTTCTAGACAAGCCAGAATTTGGCTTTTTCTAAGTGCATGTTTTTTGTGTTTGCATCATCACTTCTTCCATAATAGGCTTTTGATTGACAGATGATTGCGGGAATATCTAAGAATATGACTGCTAACACACAGTTTTGTAATAGCAGGCTGCAATCAGAGCCTGAGCTCAGCTTGAGTCATTGTTGTTTGTGAATGTGAGCCAGAAGCACTGGAATCCTTATTTAAGAGGTCAAGATTCTGCGGCAACCTTCTGGCAACAATAGTGCATCAGAGGTTCACCTTCAAGACCATGTTGGCAAACATGTTGTAACATTTGTGGTAGACACTTGACAATGGAAAACCTTAGGATGAATTTTCAGCTCATAAATAAAACAAGAAGGACTCATGCTTACATGATCATGGCTGTTGAACCTGGCCATCTGTATAATGTTCCCACTTGCAATGACCTTCTTTAAGACGAGCAATCCAAAATTATAGAGCAAGCACATGATTATGGTTACGGACTTGTTTTGACAATATTTTCAACATTATTGCAACCTGCTCCAGAATTTCCTTATATCAGCTGATCTCAAGGTCTTCACAAGTGACTTCTTTTCCAAACAAAATAAGTGGCTCCCATCTCTCAAAAATAAGAGTGGGCCAGTGTCATCAAGCAGAGTTACTAGAAATAAATTTTAGACTAATTTTGCTGTTCACTAGAAGCAAGGTAGTGGTTGAAGTCTAGTGGACAGAAGATTTCCAGTCTCAGACATTTTGTGAATGGAGATAAATCTATGAAATACATTGGTACACTAATGCTGTCACTCAGAATTATTCAGGATATTCAATTCACTATTTGCCTAATTAAGAATATGAACTTAGTTAATGCATAATTAAATTCAATATTTGCAGTATTACATGTATTTGAAGTGCGGGGGGAGGGTGTTGCCTTGTAGGAAAAGAAGCAAGACCTTTAAATTGGTTTGAGAGAAAAATTCTCATTCCCTATAACACACAGTATATAGTTCAGTTCGGGAGTGAAAAAAATGCATTTTAAAACCTTAAGAAGACATGAATTTTTATGACACCATATGAATTCTTTATAATGACTTACAGGAATTAAGACACATTTCAGTAGAAAAATAGCCCAAAGAATATTTTTAGAGATGTTTATATATTTGCAAAATATTTTTCTCTACTGTAAGTGACATGGAGAGAGTATTTGACAATGTGTTATAGTTTAAGATCTTGTTGTACCTGCTGAGAGTGTCAGTCCTGATTTTGTTACCCATGAATCCATTCCAGACTCACACAGCCATTCCAAACCCTATTGCTTAGACTAACAGTACTTATCTTCCATGTATTAGGAATGTATTTGTCATACATCTTTCTCATTGGTAATGTCTTGCTCTTTTCATTATGTGTATGTACATCTATGTACAAGAAATACATGCCCAGAAGATATACATACTTTGTATAAATATATACCTGTCTCTGTGCTCCTTTTCTTATATCTGAAAATGTGTGGGTTTAGCACTTTCTTTTTTTTTTTTTTACATTAGATTTTAATGTCAATACCTGCAGTGCCAGACCATTAAGGAAATCTGGAGGAGCAATGCTTAAAAATACATATGAATACAGGCGTGGTAATTTAAAAGTTGGTGTGGTAGCCACTAGTAAGTATTGGCTTTTTTATAGCAATCAGAAATGTATCTGTTTTATTTTTAGCTATTCCTGGTGTAATCTTACAGCTTTCATTCATGAACTTCTGGATTGTAACACTTCAAGTTATTTCCTTATTGTACAGTGGGCCTCCAAATTTATTTCCTGACATAAAATTCATGGTGTTTTCTTATTATTTTTTAATTAAGTAGCCTTAGCAGTCATCAAATTTTTGGACAACAGTTCAAGAAGTGTGAAATTCCAAATTTAAGCATCTCCTGGGTGGAACCAGGAACTGTTTCCCAATTGTAATGACTTTTTTCATAAGGGGGATCATTTTTTTTCAGGAGGAACTAAAGCTCTGTTTAGTTCTTATTGTAGCTCATGACTTGTGATGGGGGTATACCAGCTTGCCAAGCCATCGCTTGACCTTCTGTCCTTTTGCAAGGCAAATTCCAGCTTTTATTGTGAACAAGCTACTCTAATTAAAAATGGCCTTTCAGGCAGCCTTTACACAAGAGAGGGCTATCCATTCGACTGAAGTTTCTGCTAATAAAATGTCCTTGTTTTTGGATCTAATTCCTGAGGAGTCTCACACAACTATTAAACTGATGTAAGTAGTGCTTCTAGGAATGTAATTGTTGAGGAAAGAGCAACTCTCAATATCATGTAGTTTTGGACATGAGTTTGCTCAAATCAGACAATATTTAATCCTGGCCACCAGTATTTTCTTTGCTGTACATCTTTCAACTAGTCATTTTATCAGAAACAGTGACCTTGGATATCAAAGTCCTAGAATGTATCTTCACCTCCACAGAAGCAGAAATGTACTTATTAACTACTCCCTTACACTAGCCATTATTTAAAAAAATAACTCAGTAGACTATATTTCTCGTGATCTGAAGCCTATCACTGCTGAATGAAAATGTGCCATTCAGATCATGTCAAGTGGAAATACATGGGCCTTTATAATAAGCAACAGAAAAAAAGTATTTTAAGGACATTTAATTTTAAAATAGCCTAATTTAAAACTCAAGACATTTAAAGTCATTACAGATACATTTAAAACTAGAAAATAATCTTGCTTTCCTGTAGCACTTCCTGAACTAGACACACCCCTTCTATGTCACTACTGAAGCTTTTGCTAGGTTATTCTTTGAAACACAAGAATACAGTCATACAAAGGTTTCAGTCACTATATGGCTTCAATCATGTCACCTGAGATAATTGTTTCAATTGCCAAAACAACATAGTTGTTGCTCTGTACTTATCTCAGAAAAGCTTAGTCAAGATTCTGTTACTGTCTGTTCTGTTTTAAGAACATATAGTTCCTTTATAATTTCACCCATGAGGCTGATTCTTGTTGTTGTTGCTCTTATGGAGTTGCATCTTTACGGCTCTTTATCAACTCTCTTGATGACACTTTTTCATCTGTGTGCTCTGAATGCTCCAGCACAGCTTCCCAAGTCCCTTGAACTGTTATAAGGGGTTATCTGGTAAACACAGACAAAGTTCTTCTCTATGGCAAGATCATATAAAGACCGTATAAAGAACCTTCAATTTTTCATTTCTTGGTCATTCACTTAATCTCTGATTTACTGTTGGCTACTCCTGTGCAAATGTTTTTAGATGTACATGGTATAATGGATCAATTTTTCCTCTTTTTTTTTAAACCTGGGTAATTTCCCTGATTCACCTTACACTGCAACCTACAAGCCAGGGTGAACTAGCAGGGTAAAATGGGCAGTAATCCAAGGGGTTGGGACATATGAGAAAGGACAACAGAGGAAACCTCTTAAACTGGCTTACTGGAAAGGGAAAATGCTAGTGGATCTAAATCACAAGATTTAAAACTTTCATTGTCAACCTGCAGGGCTAATGCTGTGATAAGAATAAGATAATTGTTTGTTCTTATCTTGGTTAGAAAGCAAAGACTGTATGCTCTCTGCATTCACCTTTAAATACAAGTTTTAGACATAAGTCCTTATAAAATATCTGAAGAACATCAGCATTACTGATGTATCTTAAAAAGTGTAGAAAATGTTAGATGATGTCAGGTAACAGCCCTGAGTGAGGTACAATTTGCTGAGGACTGATTTCTGAGGTACTATATAATTAATTTGCAGAACTCACCTGCAGGGTAAGACTTCAGACCAGACTCATCAAAGAGCCTTGCATGACAACACAAATGAAAGGCAAGCTTGCCCTCGGACTGATGTCATATGCAAGAAAAGGAAAAATGTGAATACAGAAGTCCACTTAAAGTTTGGATCCCATACTATGGCTGACAGTCTAACAATTATTTAATTGAATGAAACTGTTTCCTTGGAAATTATGAACAGATGTGTCTCAAGTTTGGATTTTCAGGCATTTCTTTCAGAATATAAGAACAATCTTTAGACTTTGTAGCTTATAAAATATATTTCTTTTTCTTATTATTTCCATAAAACAGTAAACTAGTTATTTGAAGACACCTAACAGACTTCCCAAAACTCTCCTTCAGGACTTATGTCTTCCTTTTGTAGCATATAAAGTCCTCAAACTGGATCAATCTACTGGAGAATTTTTCAAAACATTCTTTTGCTAAGCTGCCAGGGCAAGTGTGATGGACTGGTGTGAAAAAATTAGGACAGGTCCTGGATCCTCAGGCATTTAAATGAGAATCTCCTCTGAAATGGAACCCACCCAGCTACTCTGTTCCTGCCATTAATGTCTTCTCTTTCCTATCATTTTTATTCACTGCATCACTTGAATGTCATCTAAGGCAAGAAGGATTGAATGTGCAAGATTGGAAGTTTGTCGGTTCACTGAAGAAAAGAAGAGGAATAGGACATGTCCCATAGAAAGTTACAATAAGGACCAGTGAGAAACTATATGCTATGAATGCCACCTATAAATCAGGAGAAAGTGTGTGAATATTTTAAGGGACAGATGGGAAGGAATATATGTGGAAAAAGGAAACAGTGAGGCAGTTGTAAAGTGATGTAACTGAGGTTCAGTGAACACACCTGGCCAAAGCAGATGGCAGAGCAGTTTCTGCAACATGTGGCACTCTTCTGACTAGGATATTATCAGAAGCATGACATAACATAATGCAGTCCTGTGTAGGCCTGGGAAGGAAACAGGGACTTGCTCAGCCCTGGTACCTTTACACGTTGCCTCACAGTGTTCCATTACAAGAAAGAGTGGAAATTCATTAAAACACACGGTGGTCCAGAACATGCACAGAAGGCAGTCACAGAAAGAGTTACTTTTATTGGGAGTAAAACTTTCTGTGTAATATAATATTTCCCAGCTTCACTACCAAGAGGGCAAGGGGAATCTAAATGGAAAATGTAACTGCATTCAGTGTGCCACACTTGTGTACGCATGCGCACAGACACTCACTCATTTTATACACAGAAAAGGGGGGAAAAGGTTAACACATGGGAAATATATAAAAAGCCTATTAGCTAGGGCCACTCAACATGTGTGGAAAAGTTGACAAATTCTGTAAAAACGGTTCTATTTTATTAAGATTTTTTTTTATTTGAAAGCTGTTCCTTGGGTTTACTTAACAGCATAAAAGAATCATTGCATTGGAGAGTATAAATGTTTCAAAACAGGGGCTATAATAGAAGATAAAGAGTATAAAGGTTTGCATCCTGGACATACTCATTTTAGTATGTACGTTCTTACTGGCTTCAGCCATGGCAGTTTTGACTACACAGACATCCACTCTTCACACTGCATTAGTGAGTCTTTTATCGTCTCTAGTTCATTTTACTCCCACATTGACAAAATTGGCTCAGCAGCAACAGGTTATGGGACTACAATCATGGCAATCATAGCTCCATACTGTTCCATAAGCTCCCTACAACGTTTCCACTGCAGCATCATTTGTAATATCTGTAGATCTCTGGTTGATCATCACAACTCATTTTTACCATTTCTGCATCAAGTTATGTTTGGCAGCTGTGTCATTCCACCAGCGATTTTCTGAGCCTGAAGTAGCCTGTTTATTTCTTTAATTAACAAGGCTTCTATTGCATTGAAATAATTTGGATGGAAAAGTTATAGTAGAATTAATAAAATTGAATACTTATAAGGCAGTGGAAGAGACTGTTAATCATGTTTTTCAGTTACAAGTGGCTTGGACATATACTGACAATTAAAAATCTTACATAGATTGTTTGGCATTCATCTGTTTTCCAATGCAACCCACATCCTTAAAGTTAAATAATTAATCTGAGCAGCAAACCACACAGCTTTAATGCAACTCTGCTATTGCTGGAAAGAAAATTTCACAATGAACTGATTTACTGTCGCATAAAGTCACAGAAGATTCCCAGGTATATGTGTACTTCATTGTCCATTGAGCTTTTTCTTTGACAGATTTGACTGGTAATGTAGTTTTCTGTAGTTTCAGGGTTGCTTTCCAGTTCATGTTTGCAAATCTGTAGTCTTGCCTTTATTGGTCGATTTTTGATAAGCTTTTGTCCTGCATAAATCTAATATTCAAGTGTGTACATTTTTATATAGCAATGACTGTACAAGTTTAGCAGATACGCTTTCTTTGGATTTTATCTCTCATTCACCCATATACCCCATAATGCTCTACTTTCCACCAAGACTATGTTTAATGTTTCATTGAGATTCCTTTCTGCGTTGAAATCTTTGTTACACAAGAGACTTTCAGGACAGTCTTTAAAGAAAGCCCTGCAGAAATACTGCCTTGGTGCAGGACATATTTCAAGTGCCTTATCTTTGGTGTTCTGTTGCTGAAAGTGATCCTGTCTCCTCGTTGGTTTGTTTCTGTTGTATTATCTTTCTGAGGAAAGGATAAAAATCATTTATATTTGCTGGTGGCAAGGAAGCAAAGGGGGGGGGGGGTCCCAAATATAATGATTCAATATGCATCAATGCAGAGACAAGGTGGTTTTGGATCAGCAGAGTGCAGAAGCCTGAAGGCTCTTCTTTCAGCGTCCATTGTGGACGCTGAAAAATTTTAGTTTTAGAAAACTAAAATTCATATCTTCTCTCATCAAAGTCAAAAGCCTACTTACTTGTGAAGCTCTGTGTTATAAGAACTACATCCAACCCCACTGCTTACCCTTAAGACTGTGAAAAAAGTCTCTTCTGCGAAGAGAATATTTGAAATCAGAATAGACCTGCTGGCTGCCTTTACAAATAAAGCAAACAACTTTTCTCTGCTAAGAAAAGTATTACTGTGACCATCACAAATTGTAGAACGAACTGTAGATAGGTGTGTCAAAATTGCCTTTATTCAAGATGAGATCTTAGCAACCCAGTTTAGGAGAATAGGTAATTGCTTTCCAGCCACTGAGATCATTATTTCACAGACCATTTTTTCTAAATCCTCTTATCTAGAAAAGAACTTGAGCTTATGAAGCATCATATTGTTTTGAAGACAATGGATTAAATAATACCAGTGAAGTCAACAGCAAATATTTTCTTATGCTAAAGGTGCTGAACTAAGCCTGCTGCTGGTGGGATGTTTGTCAAGAACACTTTAAGCAACTGATACCAAAAAATCCTCTTTGCCATCCTAAATATGTTTCCTGAATTGATGATAGTTTTTTGACTTTCTGCCAAGATTCAGTTTTCAAGCTACAAGTCATACTAAAAATCAAATGTACACTTAATCAGCAAATGGCATGTTCATTCCCTTTCCCCACCCTCTATCAGTGTAATTTTATTGATAAATTCCTTGGTTGCATTTCTTTGCTGCATTTGTTTGCCATCACTTTGCTTTCCTGACTTCATAGACAGAGGGGTAAGAAGGGTTTTCATCATTTTTATTCAGAGCTGAGCACAGGAAATCGGGGATCAACTTTCTGTGTTCATCTCTGATCATTTTATCAATGCAGTCTGTGTCACTATGGAACTGGTGGAGGAGGAAACACCACGATGCCTAAAACTGAAGGTCTTGGACAAGCAGATGAGACAGAGGGCTTGGACTGAAGTTTGCTCTAAGACTCCAAGTTACAAACTACTACAGCTATGCATCTAGAATCCAATTAACTCCCACTGAAATCAGTGAAGGACTCCTGACAGTCCTTCACTGATTTCTGGGCATAAGTTCATCATATTTTTTTGTAATATTGACCTTACTAATTAATTAATCAATTAAGCTATAAGACTGACATAATATTATTTTAACTGTTGTGACTTTACTCTGTTTCTGAATGAGCAGATTCAGTGAAAGTGTAGGTATCTGATAGCATCTCATTAACATCATTTAACCCATGAAAATAACATTCTCTAAAGTACTACTGTGTTTTAAGAGTACATAGGCCATCTTCAAAATTATATTTAGATAGCTGAGAGTGTAAATATGAAAATTGAGTCAAGATACCTCCATTATCTGAAGGACTCGGAGTATATGTCTCTATTTTCTACTCTCTTAACTGCTTCAGTCTTATCTCACCATACTTCATTTAGGTTTTTTAGTCCACACTGAAATTAGTTATCTAGTCTCCCACGTCCAAAACCAAAGAAAGACAAGAAAATCCAAGGGCATAAAATAGGTATTTAATATCAGAGACAAAGGTCTTCTGGAAATAGATATCTTTATCTGGTAATGACTGTGGAGGATTTGATCACTACCTTCAACCAGACAGTTAACTTCTACAACTGCAAAATTAGAGGACATGAAACTAAACCTTAGTGTATATGAGAAGACATAATTCAGACTTGAGTTTACCCATTTCCTGTTTTTCAAGTGATTTATATTACCTACCTAATGCCCCTTCAGCTGTGTTTGAGGAGAGTAATATATTTGCCTAAGAGGCAAGCAACAGCATTCCAAAATAGCACTGAATTTCTGAATAGGACTTTGCACAAAGTCCATATTTCCTACTGAAAAATCCTGTATTTCTATATGAATTCTATCTTTAATGAGTTCTATTTCAATACATTTATTCTTGTAAGACATTTATACTGTATTTTGAGCCCATTTCTCACCTTAGAAATTTTGCAAAACATGTTTGCAGATTGTTTTGTAGTTTCTTGAGGGATGAAATGAAACAAGATCAATTTAATTTTTATTTTGAGTCATGCTTCATCAATGGGAAAAAAGTAGGTATGGCTAGTGAATATATGATATCTTTTGCATTATTAGAAACCATTTTTGTCAGATTCCTCTGCAGATGCCTGAAAGAAATGAAAAAAAATCATTTCATATTTAGATTCAATTTAAAATCAATGGAGGTCAATTTTTAGCTAACCAGTTAATGCATAAAAAACAGACATTCTGAGGCAGTCGTCTGATATACCATCTTTTACATTGGATTACTTTTATATTTTTGTTCATCTTGGACACTCCAAATGTTAATGTCAACTTACACATATAATTCATTCCTCTTCATGTATTCCTGAATATTTTCTGTCATCACATATTTTAGGCCAAGACTCTTCAAAGCACTCTGGTTTTCATCCCTGAATATTGCCCTCCAACATCACATTTCCAAGAATCTTTCCTTTGGTTATTTTCTACAGATAAACTTGTTAACTTTTTATTCTTTGGACTTATGGTTCTAAGCCTCATCCCTCAGAGACTCTTTAGAAAGACTTGAGTATTGCACATATGCTTAAATAATTATATAGCCAAATAATGGTAAGGTTTCAAAGTCAAAAGGTAGATTTTGGCCAGAAACTGGAGAATTTTGCTACTCTCCTCTGAAGAAGAGGTTCTCTGCATAGATAACATCACCTCAGATATAAGGGCAGTCTGTCTACACACTTCTCCAAAGCTGCACACTCATTGATTCTTAAAGACAACCTAATGGATTGAACTGAGGAGTAGGGTGAAAACACAAGCAAGAAGAGTATCATTATACTTGGTCACAAAAAGTTTTTCAGAGGAGGAGAAATGTTAGGATAAAGAATCCTCCTCCCGTTAAGTTTGTTACTTCAAAGAATTGATATTTAAAACTGAGACGTCTGTTCATATTCCTCTTCATAGGGGTATAAGCCAAGTACACGTTTCACACTTAGCTGCCAGGCTCCTGGAAGCAGAGGTGATCAGCCACTCTTCCTACAGGAAGGATTCCCTTATAAAATTCAGGATTCACAGCACAACCTACAAGCAGTGTGACTGAGTAGTTTAATTTTTAAGGTTCTTCTCTTGTGGGCAGCTTCTTAGGCTCTGGTACATTCTGTCAACATTATGCATTTTGTGCAACATTTTTTTCACAAACCAGCAGCATTTTTCCTGTGACCACTCAGAAAAATGCCTTTTCTCAGGCAATCTGTGAGAAATGTAATGCTTATCTCTGGCTTCTTGATTCTACTATGGGAATTGCCTAAAGTTACCAGCAACAGTCTCTACTGTGTAATGCCAAAGCTTTTCAACAGAACCTTAACCTAAATTAGACATTGGGTGCCTCACTGAAATCATCTCAGCTGGATGGTAAATTATTAATTCATTAAATGTTTAGGAAGTGTTTTGATGTGGGAATGGGCTGGATCACACTGCTGTGGGAGTTTACATACAGTGGCATATCCGTAGGGAATGAGTACACTTGTACCTCAACAATGCAAGGCTGGATCAAGAGAAGGGACAACAGAGCCTCCTTTTTCCCCTTTTGAGCACTGTCATTCAGATATGGGATGAACTGGCAAGGGGAGGCTGCCCCCAACAAAGGAGCACCGGCTCCTGTCCTCACTCCTCTCCAACATGCCCAGAGGCTGCCAGAATTCCGGGCCTTCCAAGGTTGGATTAGATCAGCTCCCCCATGTGCAGGCTGTGCCTTCACTGCTAGTCTTTGCCTTAACACTTTGGCTCTGGACAAAAACTTCAGTGCAGAGAGGTCAGAACTAAGCCAACTTGAACTTGAAACCAAATATTTAAATCATGAGGGGATTCAGGGATGGGGAGGGGGGTAATGGGTTGAAATGACTGGTGTTGTATAAATACATGAAAACCCATAAAAATATTTACAAGACACAGCTAATCTCAAGATAACATTCTTTTGGCCATTGTAAAACTGACTCATCAATATAATGGAGTACATTTTTGGTTACTTTATTTTAACTTTCTTTTTTACAGTTAATATTTACCAAGTCTCTGGGGACTAAAATTACCTCACCCTTTTGCTTCAGGTCTACAGCTGCAGTCTCTTGCCTCACCATAGAAACGCCTGGAATGCAGCGTTGTGTTTCCTTTTCTGTTAGAAAAATAAGGGAAGCTGAAGTAGCAACTGCCACCAAGACAGATAAATGCTTTTGTAAGTTACTAATTAATAACTTAAAGCCACATTACTGAGTGGAATATAGGTGGCTTTAATCCCCCAATAAGCAGTAAGTCAGCTGCAGTACCTAGTGTATCTTACTTGTTCTCGGAATATAAGTTCATTTGGGTGAGCCAGAACAAAAACAGCTAAAATTAATTTTTCATAATTAATCTGGAGAAGAACCGTTTGGCTTTTCAAAGCAGCCAGTGATTATAGGGAGATTTCATTTAAAAATTCAACATACAACGTATAGAACATTTGAATTTCAACTAGTTAAGTTGAGCCCCCAGACACTAAGGCATGGAAAATCTACAGTTCTTTTAGAAAATCTTGGCCCCTTTTTATTTCAAGAATTCTTAAGCAGAGTGAAAGCTTCATCTCTCTGAGCCAAGAACTATATCTTTTGAACCACGCCAAGAAATGAGGTAGAAAAAGATGAAAAAACTTGTAGTCCCAGAGTTGATAGGACTTGGCTTTGAAATGGCTTCTGTGATCCTTCCCATTACAGTGCCACATGACTGGAAGGAACTACAAATACTGATATCTTTCCATAGTGCACAATGACATCTTTTTGTTGCTTCTGTTACTATACGTGAAAATCACAGCAACCAAAATGTCATATTCTATATTTCTTGGAAAAAGATTATTTTTATACTTAGCATTTGAATGCAGAAGTGTTACTGATTGCTATTTGCCTTTTGGCAGCATTGCTATAGCCTAAGCCTGACAAAGTATTACTCAGCTATGAAGACAAGACTTGGACACACAATGAGTGTTGATATCAGAGCATAGTACCATGGAAAATGAGTTTCCTAGGAACATAAAACACTGCTCATTATTTACCTAGCCTCAGAGTTTAATATAGGGAAATTACATATATTACTGTATTAGATAATCTGTAACTATTATAATAGACTATTCTTATGAGGGTTGCTTGAAGCAAAAAAAATAGGGAAAATTATATTATCTATCTGTTACATTATTTCATCCTAGTTAGAGTTAGGCCTATGCTTCTCTCCTGAGCAGACAATCTACAGCCCTCAAAGCTGTAGAGTCAGAGTTAAATTGAAGAAGCACTCTAAAAGATATTTGCATTAGAACTGTAGAACTTACCTTAGTCATAGCAGGTTGACTGAGGGTCAACCCCTCAATGTGCAATGCACAGAATAAAGTCATGCAACTAAAGGTCTGCTGCTGTTCCCCTTACCTGTCAGATGACTATCGCTGTCAATGAACAAAGAACATCTGGTATTCTTGTAATTCTGCTCTGGAACCATTGTAAATTTCTAAGCCAGTATATAAACTTCAGTTGAAGGCAGACTGGGCTGGCAATTGCAGGGGTCCAAGAGCTGATTCACATTTTTGTCTCAAAAGCAGCAACATCTGTCCAGATGCAGCAAGACAGACAGCTGCAGGCAACAAGTAATTCTAAATTTAATCTACTACATCATGCTTGTTAGAGTATTTTTTCAAATTTATTTATTTTTATTCCAGGCAGAGTCTGTCTTCGGCTTTGCTTTTGATTTATCTTAATCAAAGGCAATTCCAACAATGCAAATTCCTCTTTATTATAGTGGTGGTAACTGTGGAGCAGTGGAGAAATGCATAATGGCTTGCTATGAAAACTCTGCACCCTGGAAACCTTCAAGGTCCGGTTGGATGGGGCTCTGAGAAACCCGGCGTAGTTGAAGATATTCCTGCTCCTTGCAGGGGATTTGGACTAGATGACCTTTAAAGGTCCCTTCCAACCCAAACTATTCCATGATTCTATGAATATTGGAAGAGCTCTTTTCAATAAATATGTATTTCTGAGCCACAATTGTCAATGGGACCATACTATAAATCTTCTTCATTTTCATCCACTGTAAAAGACAGCACAGGACAGTGGTTTTGTGGGACAATGGGCTGGATCTCAACTTTTCATTGATGGAAGGAATGGTAAGGAGTTGCTCTAGCACAACGACCTACTTAATATGTTATATTTCTATTCAGTTGGCTGGGACAGGTAGAAGAGGAAGGAAGAACCAGAGCAAGTATATTTACAGTACCAAACCAGGATCTCCTGCATAACATCAGTAGAGTAACTTTAGGTTTGCAAAGCAAATCAGAATATATGTCAAGGAGGGATCATTTTAAAGTAATAATTTTATGGTAAGAAATGTCTCACTGCTTAAAGATAATAGTAAAAATATAGGATCAACAAAGTAGAAGAGAATTTACTGCCACTAATGTTCAAAACCTTGAATGTTTACAAAAACATGTCGACAAATAAAGAGGTGAAGCAAGCACTCATATCAGCTTCTGATTCAGCTGGATCAGATCACTGTTTGCAGTCTGTAATAAACATCTCACACTGAACTTTACTACCTCTGAAGCCGACAGTACTGCCAACTACTCCGTAACTCACGTCATTCGCCATGGCTCGCTTGCCAAAACTGTTAGAGCATTTCTTTTGTAACCTACCATATTTTAGCCTGGGGGAGGGCATAAAGAAATCACACTATATGAAATAATATATCTTATTTTTACACAGTCCTGGACATTCTTATTTTGGACATAAAGCATATGATATTATTTCAATTGGAGCTGAAAGGAAAAAAAAAAACTAAACTAAACTATTCTGATTTCAATTCAAGCAGAACCTAATTTATACTTGATGAATGTCTATAAATAGATATTTGCTGACTGAAGCTTTTTCTCATATTATTATTCACCAGCTAATCTTGATTTTCAAAATTCCATGCCATCATTCATCCCCATCACACCTCTCTGTGGTGCTTTTGTCTAATTATTCTAGGTAAAACACGTCAGATATTGGAAAAATTTATCCAAATAATTCAGAGGAAATGGAAAAGCCAGATACTGGAATAATATGGAGCTGGGTAAAGCCACCATATTACTCAATACTTGCACTGGATTGAAGTCATCTCATCACCACACACAAAATAAAAGCATCACCTATTTCTAAACACGTCTTGCTGTCTGGAAAACTCAGCACTAACTACTCTTAGCCAAACTCCCAGATTAGATCCTTAGGCCCAAAATGGGTTCTTCCATGTTTTCAGTTTCACTGACAGTTGTACAACACCTTCCTTGTGCAAACCCTTCATTTTTACTGACATGTTTAGCTCACAAAAATGCACTGCTGGAATAGGTCTGGGATGCAAAAAGACTAACCCTATTTCTCTCTCTGATCTGCATTACATTGCACCCTTATCTTTATCCCTTGTGTCTCGGAATTACGATAGAGGCTTTGGTTACGCGACCATTTTGCACTGAGCAATAGGTAGTATTTATCTTACAGATATGAGTTAATTAGACCAGAAGCACAGACACATTTCCTACACTGATTTTTGTAAGTTATCAGATTGTACAGGTAGATCGACATCCAAGAATTTCCCTATCAGAAAGTCATATCTTAATTCATTTTCACAAGGGAGTCAAGATAAGGGTGATTTGGGAAGAAAGATGTAAGAATACTGTTGAGAGGAGATCAAGGAAGCGGACTAAGATTAAAGAAATTGTATCTCTGAATTTCTTGACCTCTGCTGCCTAAGACGCCATTCTAAGTATTTTATATTTGTAGCATTTGGGGCTCAGCATCCTCCTTTATGCCTTCTCTTCAATAAAATAATATAAATAAAATAAATAGATTAGAGAAAAAAAGAGAAAATATATGCAAGGCAGAGAAAGACAAGTTGGCTTAATGAAGGAACAAGATCAGAACAGATGGGGCCCTACCCATGGCAGGGGAGATGGAATAAGGTGATATGTAAGGTCCCTTGCAACCCAAACCATTCTAGGATTCTATTCTATGAAGTAGAAAGGTGGGAACTTTCTCCAGATCCATCTCTAATAGATTTATGAGTTTCATTTATGACTTGCCGTCCTTCTTTTTGTCATTTTGTCACCTTCCAGAACTATTCACTACATATGTCAATGGATGCATAATAAGGATAAAGGAATGAATGCAAATCCTACTGAACAGAATGCCCAAGATGTAGCCGATTTCAATGTGTACAGAATTTAATTAACATGACACTAAACAAGACATTTTTTAAATGCGCAAGTTTCATGCCTTTTTCTATCTACCATTAAAAAAAGGTATATCAAACACATAGCAAGGCTAAAAATTAAGGTGATTATTAACCCCATAGGGTTAAGTATAATAGTCTGTGGAAAATACAGGACCATGCTAGTTGGGCCTTTCCCTGGAAATGGCTAACAGGTGATCTACAGGTGACGCTTGAACCCTCTAACTTCACCTCTGCCCATACTCTTCAACACAATTTCAGGGAAGTTGCTTCAAAAAGATGACACAGGAAGTGAACATCAAATCCAGGTTTGTTCTTAACAGTCAGACCACTACTGTTATGCCTGCAACCACCAAACAGGAGATCCTCACTCCTTATGTGGTACCTGGCATTTGAGACCAAGGGCACAAAGCAACAGCCAGTGAGCAGGTTTGAGGCACCCTAAATTCAGTTCCCCTCCTGAATTATTTTTATTAGAGGTTTTCTCAAATTTGCCACATAGTAGTGTGAGTAATATATCCATAATTTAGCATACTCATCATCTTGGGGAAGATGAGGGTTACAATCCGAAATACTTTGATTTAGAACAAGAAAACCACCTTTAATGTGAGTGCAATCAACAACCACCTGCCTAATTTCAAGCATTAGACTTTATAAAGTTTCACAATTTTTAGGGAAGTAAAAAGTACATAGCCCTTCTGGCCTTACTAAGGTCTGTAGGAGCATCTCTATACCATGAAGCAGGTGGGCCCTGGCAGCCAAAAGGGACTCAATAGTCCTTGTGGGTCCTTTCCAATTCAGGATATTCTATGATTCTATGAAGTGAGTAAAAATTCATTATCAAGTACCTAAGTATTTTTGTTTGCTACCAAGTTACTTTGTTATACAGTACCCACTTGATTATCTCAGTCTATAGAGTTAAAGGATAAGCTTGTAGTTCTTTAATAATCATGACCTACAGCCCAAAGGTTTTAGCCTCATACCTCACAAATAGAAAGCTAAAAAATTTTTGAACACAGTTTAAAGTAACAGAGCAGTAAGGCTTTTTTAACACAGCAGAACATCCTTCCTCAAAAGAAGTAGAAAAGGTGTATCAAATTCCTTGATACAATGGAATTTGAGCGAAACGAATTACTTTATATCAGTAGAGAATATGGTCCTGTTGAAGTCAAACAGCTAGGACCTGATATGGAGAAAAACACTATACTTGTATATAGCAGAATGTCCAAGAAAAAGCTTTTACAGAGAAGGCAGTAACAATCCAGCTGATGCAATGAGCAGGAGACACTGGGTAGCAGAAAGCTGATTAAGTACCTGCAAATTGGAAGACCTTTCCTTGGACATTCAATCACACACATTCAATCACACAAGGTCCAGAACAAGAAATCTTCATGTGAATTGCCAGGAAGGGGGAAAATGCGCGCCTTCCTGGAAGGCATGTCATCAAAGAGTGCCAGAACTTCCAGAAAAAGTAATAAAAGAGAAAAATAAAGAAGGAGAGGGAAGAAAAATCACAAACAAATGCATTGTACAGCATTTTACTGTGTAGTAAAAGAATTGAAGAATGATACAGGTGTAATGGGCCTTAACAAACCATTTATAAAGAGAACAAAATACGGCCACTCAGGAAAGTTCATGTAGTTGAGAAATGGCATAAGCTACACTATGTCTACACTGGTATTTAATTCAAATTAAACAATCTACTTGAATGAAATATGAACTTTAGCTAGATATCCTGAAAGATGTTATGCAGGCAAGACCTAATACAAATACACCAGAGAAGAACAGCATTAACATAGCAAAAGATACCACTGAATCAGGTGGGGCTTGGGCCAAAACTTCATATTACAAAAAGCCAGTGTTGAAATACTAAAAAACAGGTAGTTTGTAGACGTCAGTTCTGGAAATAACAGGCTTGATGGGGGATACATATGTTTATTTTTTCCCTCTCAGAGCAAGTGGGATCTCCCTGTGTATTTTTTGCTGTTTGTGAAGTGCAAGTACATAACATCTTACAGACAGGGAGAGCCATCACACAGCACACAGTAGTCACAGAGATGCTGAAAGAATAGCTACTATCTACAAAGCAGAGAGTGTCTGATTTCCATACTGTGCACTCCAGCTCTGTGCATTCCAGTCAAAAGGAGATGATCCAGTACCTATGTCAGTGGACATGTATTTATTTTGTGTCCTCTGCAGTGCTAATCACCAAGGGGCACATTTGCTACTCAGACTTTCTGCCAATGTATCCAGCATACAAATTCTTTACTACTGTCTTCACTAAGAAAGCATAACCTGGAATTCCTGGTAAAATCAGCTAAACATTGAGATTGTGAGGTCTTGAGTCTCAAAATGTGTGCTAGTTTTCTTAAAGGTTCTATTCTTGACAATGTATTAAAAAGTGAGAATTTCATTCTGGTTGTTTGTGGTTCTAGAAAAAATGTTGAATGTCGTGCAACAATTAGTTGGGAAGAGTCCAGTCTATAGAGGCAAATAAAAAAAACCCAAAATGCATTATGATGTTATCAAATTTTTGAGAGGCTGGTATGGAAAAAAATAACAAGCTTGTCATCTCCAGAAAAGAAAAAAATCCATACTGAGGCACAACAGAATTAAAAATTTGTAAATTTTACTAACAAGCTATAATTTATCCTGAAAAAAAAAAGTTGTAAACTATTTCTGCTGTTTCTTTAAAGAAAATATTTTGTAACTTTGTAAGCATGCAGATGCATTTACTCAGGCAAATATTTGGTGGATCAAGATGCCCCTTTCCATTTAGGCCACTGACTTTTTTATCTATCCCTTTGAATAGCCTAGTTTTCGGGTCTTCACCTCTCAATTACACCAGGAAGAATAAAAGAGTTGGAAGCTGTGAAACAGGCAAAGATGAAATGTCATCCTTGATACTTTCCTGTCCTTTTTCTCATACTCATAACCAGTAAGTTCACACTTGGCATCTTCTAAAGAATAATAATAATTATAGGTAATAGTTATTGAATGGACTTAAATATTTGCATTAGGTGTTATAGTGAAGCGATGGCTGAATATCTGGGAGATTTTTCCTATAACTCTAAATTTTACAAAAATGTTCGTACATGGAAAAATGTCTCTGCATGATTTATTCTTTTCTTTCTGAAACTGTACTACACAAAATATTTCAGTCATATATTTCAGAGAGTTGCAACTGCTATTAATCCTTCCAGTTTGTCAGAAATTTAGTACACTCTATGTGAAGATGCAATATTAGCAATCAGTATATTATTGCTTCAAATATCTGCTCTAGTGTATAGTCTACCTGAAATTATATTCATCATTGATACTTGTTTTTTTTTCCTACATGTAAAGAATGGAGTAAAAAATAAAAATAAGGAAAGAAACAGTGTCTGTCCTTCAGTGCTGCAAAAAAAAGCTCCATGAAAGAACTGATAGATGGTGAATTATCATCTGGGCCTGGAGGCAGACCCAACAGAAATGGCAAAGTGAGAAGCTGGATTATCAGTTCTTGAGTTGCTCTTCCAACATGGTAAAGTTTTTTAAAATTAATTTAGTGTTTTCATTTCAGTAAAAAGAATTAAATGTTGAGTAAGTGCTGAGAAAAAGAAAGAAAGAAAGAAAGAGAGAGAGAGAGAAAGAGAGAGAGAGAGAAAGAGAGAAAGAGAGAAAGAGAGAAAGAGAGAAAGAGAGAAAGAAAGACAGAAAGAAAGACAGAAAGAGAGAAAGAAAGAGAGAAAGAGAGAGAGAGAGAGAAAGAAAGAATGAGAGAGAGAGAAAGAAAGAAAGAAAGAAAGAAAGAAAGAAAGAAAGAAAGAAAGAAAGAAAGAAAGAAAGAAAGAAAGAAAGAGAAAGAAGAGTTTGTGAGGCAGAAAAATGAAGGATAGATAAAATAGATGTCTTCATTTTCAGACTAAGGCAAAATTTTTATGGGATGACAGAATTCCTGTCTTCACTTAACATGCTATCTAAAAGAACTTCGTACCTCCGACATTCCCATGGACTTCTGGTCAAATCACGCTATTCATAAATGTAAGTTCCATGCTAATTTTTAATAAAATATATTTAGAATAGTTTCAATTTATAATGGCACTTCGAAGATTCAGGATCAAATTAACTTGAGATAAAATGCATGCCATTTCATGATGACACTGGAAGTGTGCCTGGTCCTCATAATGGTGAATATTTTTCATCATGTTTAAAGCTTTATAAATAACTGTCTGGTAAATCTATTGTTTAGACATCACTCAGCCTTTGAATGTGCAAAAAGGCAAGCACTCAATAATGCCAGTGAATGAGTTAAAAGTTCCACTCTTTGTTTTTCCTGAAGGAAAGCCTCAAAGAATTCAGTACAAATTATAGCTAAAGATTCCCATGGCTCACTCTCTCCTAGTGCTTAGCAACAAAAACATGATGCCCCACATAGCTGCAGAGCCATCATGCCAATATACATAAAGAGTTAGGGGTGGGAGGGTTAAAGGAAAGATGTCAGTCATATTTTGGAGAAAAAATGATAGTAGCGGCTCACCAGAAAGTGTTATGGCTGACATTCTCCATCATTATCTTATTTCTTTGTATCATAGTCTGTAATTAGAGGCAGCTGATGTGCTGAGAAATAGCTTTTCCACTAGTTACAGAAAATAGGGAAGAACTTATTCAAAGCCTAGTCGGGTTTCCAAACCTTTTAAACCCCATGTGAATTTTCCCAAATATTTTATATTAAGAAAGATGGATAAGATTCTAACTGAATCCTACTTCTATGTTAAAAATGCATTTCTATTTCCATGCTTATTTATTAGTCTTGAAAAAGCATATAGATGCCACTTCACAAGCGACATTGTGCTCATTTTGTGAAATCCTGAAACAGCAGAGGTAAAACAATAAATTTATTTTATGTAGTACACTATTGAAAACTACTTGATTGACTTTGAATTATAGACATCTATTTTATGCTCCAGCTAGCTACAAGGTTACATCTCAGTTATGGTTTTTCTTCATCCATTTTTAGGCATCACTTTTGCTAGCACACCATTCTTATTTATATGGGTATAATGTCATAACTGAAGCAACAGAAAAAGCTAGCTCAAGACACTTCAAAATCCCCTGTACTACAACAGATGAGATTTATAGTTCCAGGGTGAGCTCACATAAACACAATTATCATATGAACTGTCCGAGATGTAGATAGCATTGCCTAGGGCAATTATCAAGGGTCTCCTTACCTTTTCTTTATCATGTCCCCTACTGTATCATGTCTCACGAATAATGAGACCACAGCAATCCCTGCAGAGCCATTGAGACAAGAAAATAATAGAAGCAGAAAGGATTGGTTAATCCTTTCTGTAAGTTAAAAGTTTTGCAATTTGGCACAGACTTTACAAGCAATGATATAATGAATTTTGTACTTACATGATACATGATCTAAAAGGAAGTCCAAAAGTTAAGAGCATACATCTTTTGTGAGTCGGGTTTAAATTCCCAGGACTTCCAAGGAATGGAGAGTGAACAGCCTGACTACTGAAATATGAAACTTAGCATTATTATCATGCATATCCATCATTTTTGTTTGTTAACCTATCTGGAGTAAGAGCGTTTGGAGGGAGAGCCATGGTGAGCATCTGGCATGTACTAGAGTAGCTGAGACATCTTCAAAAGGACCATATTTTAAGGAATTAATTCCAACACGGATGAACTGCAATGGACTCCCTTAAAATATAATTCAATCATTAAGTGACTAATTTAACAAAACATGTGGAGTCTGTTTATGCCCTTAAGAAGCACTGATTTTATTATACCAAGTTTTAAACATAGTTCTGAGCCATGAGAACTCAATACATCTGATCAACCATTTAACAGCTGGAAGCTGACACATGCAAATTTTTATCAGCTGAAGAGTTTTTCCAGTACATTTAGGTTTGGGCCCATGAGTTGCTCTTCATCTTTCAAGTGCCAGTTAATGCTCACAGAAGTCATTAGGAGCAGAGAACACGCATGCCATGCAGGACCTCACTGCCTCTCAGTCACCCACCAGCCCGTTGGTGCTGTTCATTTACATAACAATGCCCTTTGAACATCTGCATAGGTCATTTATTTAATGGGGTCAGTTGATCAGCAGGGTAGAAATCACTTCACATTGTAAAAGATCATCCTACATATGAATTAAACCCTAATTAAACAAGTTGCACCCAGTTCACATGGTCTTCACAACAAGCCATCAGAGGCTTCATTTTTAAATGGAACTAAACAACTGCATAGGAAAAGGAACATGTGTGGGGAAACTTTGACATAGAATGAACAACCTTACCCCTTTGGCCCTCAGGGTTTCAGACCTGCCATTCTACTAGATAGATGTCATGTTGCAAGTCTCTGTTCACCCTATGGCTCTCCTCTTGGAGTCGGCTCATGTGGAGGAACATAATACATCATGTCTTGCCACAGGATCTATTCCTAGAAATTTTTCACTCTCATCCTCCACAAAGATATCACTAAAGGCCCAACAACCATACCAGCAATTCATATGTCAAAACTCTTCTGACAGACTTTTGAAAATAATCTCCTGAGAGAACCATTCAGAGACTACATAACCAATGTTATTAGTGAAGTATTATACACTGCCTATTTGAGACGACACAATTTTGTGTGTGATCTTTTATGAATAACAGCTATTCCTCTTTAGCTTGCTGTCTGGGGACCCATAAAAAATCCATATGGAGGATTTAAGTCAACTCAAAGCCAAAATTTTGCAACCTATTCTGAGTGATCAGACAAATTAAAATATTTAATTTGGGTTTGGAAAAGAGAAGTCAGAACAAAATAATGTGGCCAAGTTCTGCTCAGCTCCAAATTCTCATTGCATCCAAGCCTCTTTAAATAAAAATATGGGATTGGATTAATCTTTAGCACTAAGGAAGTCATTGTTGCTCTGCTTACTCAGTGAAACAGCAATACTATGATACTACAGCCTCAGAAGACTCACTACCTGTGCATTTCATAGGAAAGGATAGAGCAGATGAAAACATCTGCTGTTTCTGAGTTCCTCAAGTTATTTAAAAAGAACTGGAACTGCTAATATTTAAAATTATAAACATATGAACATAACACCACCCACTTTTATGCCTAGAAATGTCAAGCTGAAGTTTTTAAATCTACATTCTCCAAAAACAACATTTTATTAGTTATATCAGTATTATTAGGCAAAGCCAGCTGCTTGTCAATGACTGCTAATCCAACTGAGAAGGAATTCCACTGGATCTGTTTAGGACAATAAATTACAATCTAAAATAAAAAAAAATCTTACAGAATGCATCAGCAAGTGTTCATAAATGATCAGTCAGATGAAAGCATAGAGAAATCATTGTCCATTTGACCATGAGGAGGAATAAATGAAATCACTTATATTGTAAAGAAAAGCACCAACGGGGCAAGGACAAGGGTGATAATACACAGATGTACAGAACCAGGGCTAAGGGAAAGGACAGAGATGTCAGGTATATCTGAGAGAGATAGTCTGCTGCTACATAGGACAAGCTGGTAGCATAGGAGAGCAGGTGTCACTTGTAGGGGACCTAAAGAAAGGAGAGATACCTGCAGGGTAAGAGTAGAATGTGTGTATGTGTGGAGAGAGAGAACTACAAGTGCTATGCCTTCTCTGGGAATGATACTGGGTGGTGGAAAGAGTTGGCTGTTAATCCCAAAATAATGCTTCTCTTATTCACTGGAATGGGGTAAATATGACATAGGTTTTAATGTAGCATTTTTATTTCATCTATGCCTGAAGGCAGAATTTGAGCCTAACTGCATGGAGGCACTCAACAAAACACTTTAAAAATGGCCTTTTTCTCAGGAAACATAAAGCCTGTTAAAGCTTGCTGTTCTTGAATAATATTCTGAGCAATGACAAATAGCACTGTGATCAAAATGTTGGTTTTTTAAAAGTCTGTATATGTTTTCTGAATACAACCAAACCTTTTACAAAATTTCAGTCTACCACAATTATAACCTCTTTTTCAAAGAATCCTCACAGAACCACAACTCCTTCAGCAGATATATAACTCATCCAAGTACATGCAAACAGAGAAGCAGAGTGGAACAGAAGAAATCACTCAGTAAAACTCCCTGTATTAACACTGGAACAAGAATTTATTCAAATCCTAGGATATTGTAACCCTATCACCAAAATTTTCTTGGCTAAACTAGGTATCAAAGTCTCTAGCTTCTTTATAAGTTATGTGGTAGCAATGAAAGGAAAACCCCAGCCCCTACCTAAGTTAGAATTCATCTTCAAAACCCTGGTGAAATCAAGCTTTTATTCCTAGGCTTCCTCCTTGGCTGCTTCTTGTGATCAGCCTTGAAAGTTTCTAGAGCCCTGGTTATCTTTCCTGGGTTTAATCCAATCCTGATGGAAGCTGAGAGGAGTCTTTGTCCCGTTCCTCCCCCACATCCTATCCCAAGGGACTCTCTAACCTGGACTCAAGCTAAGCTACACCAATGCAAGCCACTGACAGAAGTTTTTTTATACCTGAATTTAAATTACCTACTCTGTGCAGTGCATCATGATGAGCAAATATGTTGAGGAACCAGAGCCAGACAAATACTCAACCTAAATATATTAACTATATTTGTCTAAGATGGGTTTTAACTGTACAGAAGAGGAGGCAGTTGTCTCTCTCTCACACATACCAGCTTGCTTTCTCTCTGCTTTGAGTGGTCAGACATAAGGCTTCATCAGCAGTCTATGTGACCATAAAACATTGGCTAGAAATTGGAATAGATGTGTAGGATCTCTTCCATTCTGGCAGTGGAGCTATAGCAGCATGGTACATGTTCCCCCTTGTCTTCTTCTTGCATTCTCACATGAGACCAGCAGAGGTTTCTTACAAAGTACTTATCTTAAACAAATTTCCACAGATATCAGCAAAGGAAATATAATTAACCTTCACTGGTTATACACAACAATGCCTTTTAGAATTTTGCACTGAAATATCTGAAAGATAAAATCTTGGTAAAAAATCAAGTGTTTCTTCCTGTTTATATATTTTTTTTTCTTTTTTTGCCTGGAGTTTTATCTTGAACAATATTTATTTAGAAACCATGCATATTTTTTTTGCTCGAGATCCTGAATTGTCTTGAACCTAACCCAGCTTCTTATGAGCATTAGAATAGAAATCTAGCTGGGCAAAACCTTGATGTACAAAGTAATATGAGGTCATATTCCCAGCAACTCAGTTCATCTAGTCAGTAGTCTGCTTTTGAAAGGGTGGTTGCATGCCTTTCAAGGATAAGCATTTAGAATTTTAATTACTCAGTCTATAGCAACAGGTTCTGCAGAGAGTTTGTATTTCATGTAGCTGTTCCCTGATATTTGGTAGACCAGACACACATTTCAATCTACCTCGCTTCCTTGAAGGCAACTGATAACATCCTGTCTTTCTTAGGTGGATAATGAATGTGACTATATATGCTTATATTCTTGGTTGTGCATGATAAAACCTTTCATGTGTCCCTAATGATTGATCTTGACTAGATGAATTTACAGTGTTGTGCTTTCTAAATTCTCTGGCCAAGACTTGCATCTGTGCCAGTCACCTGCAATGCCTGGTATCCATATGACCAGCTTCTCTAGTGTCACCCTGCTGTAAATTGTGGAAATAATGGAAAGCATTTCAAATTACTTCCTTACCCAATACTACAAACCTGGTCTACTGTTTTCAATAGCTATAGCAACTGATATTCCTCCCGTAAAGAAGTAATTTTATTCTTGTTTTGTCTTACCTTTCCCCAGAACATTCTTATTAAATTCATATAAGCATCCCTCTGTAACAGGTTGATTAAAAGAGAACTGCATTTCATCCTGAGCTCATGTGCAAATATTTCCTCAGTTAACACATCTCTCCATTCCCGGTAGGATTAGATCATTGTACGTCTAATATTTCATAAGAATTTTCTGCTGGTTTGATAAATTGAAAAGATGGCATCTTCTTTACCACAAAGTCCTTTGCCCCACCAAAAGAAAAAAAAAGGCCATACTGTAATAAATAATAAATATACAGTACAGCTTCCTAAGACAGATTCCAAGAATTTTATGTGCTGTAATTTAATCCTTAGAAAACCAGAGGATATTAAATGAACTAAACTGTCTTAGCCAGAAATCTCTGATTTGGGCTGCTCTTTGATGTTTATATCTGAAAGTCTTTGATGTCTTAAAATTGTTTCAGAAATTAGAAAAAAAATCTTGACTTTGTAAATCATTTTGTGATTACATAAATGACAATATGATGATGAATGGCATAGAATTTACAAAAATGAATCATTTCTCTGAATAATAAGTTAATCAAAAAGCCAAGACTATCTAGTATGAGCTCCTAGTGCTTTAAAGATCCTTTGGCATTCCAGATGCACAATGAAACAAAAATACTGTAGCCTTATTATGAGCACCTTTCCACATCTGCAATCCTGTTATACAATAAACTCTTGTTCTTTTGTAGCGAGATTGCACTGGTTCTTTTTTCCCCTTCTTTTTTATTATTAATTTGAAACATGTGGTGAGAGGGTAATCCAGTAAGCCATAGGCATTTCATATCAGGGCTTTCATGCAATCACATGTAACTTCAACCATCTGGGTGGAAGGACAGATAGAACCTGCTTTATATCGATAGGCTGTGAATGATAGCAAGGAGCAGAAAGAGTAGAGTTCTAATGAATATTATATATTTACTTCTACAAACATAGGCTCATTGATGGAATAAACTGGTTTTGCTATGAAATAAAATAGCCAGCACTAGGCAATGTTTGTTGCATTTGCAGCATTTTGAATGTATAACTTTGTAAGGGGATGCAAATGGGACCATATGAAAAATAAAAGAGAACAAGTTGCATGCATATACATGCATAAAAAGAGACATTTCTGCCAGCAATGTATTTTTCTGATTGGTAAATAAATGCAGTTTTTAAATTCACTGAACCTAGTGATTAGGTAGACAATTAAAAGATAATAATTTAGAAACCAGATGTCTGCTTTCATTTTGAGCAAAGAGAAAGCGCTTTCTCTGAAAACACATTCATTTATTGTTTATTTTCAAAGTGAACTTTAAAATTAAATTACAGTGTTTGGAAGAAAAAAAAATTAAATAGCCATCTGAAAGAAATAGAATCTATTTCTAATTTTACCTTTTTGATGTCAGAAGATATCCTAGAGGAAAGCCTTAGGGATATAAATTCTTCTCAGACTTACAGTAAAGGCATGCAATTTTTTAAGATGCATTATCCTGTATCAAAGTTTTTTGAAAACCTGATAAAAATTTAAGAGTTCATGCATCTAAAAGATTAAAACCAACAACCAATGCAAACAGTTAAAATTATTTACAGTCCTGTGAAATCCAAACTGCACACATGTGGAGTACTCTGTATGTTGTAAAAACTGCAGTTCAGTCTGGAATTCTGTACAATAGAAGTTGAGAGAAAAATATATGACACGCAATATCTTTGCCTGTACAGTACAAATTAGTGAGTTTCTACCCTGTGTTTCAGTAACATATTGTCTAATCATTAAGACAATTCTTTGTGATGTTTTCTTTTAATGTAGCATTCTGTTCTCTACGAGTGACAGAATAGGAACAAATTCCAAGGTAAGAAACTGAGCACTGACATTATACTCTGTATGCATGAATAGTTTCATAAATAAGATATTAAAAGATCTATCTTCCAGATAAGTTTTTTAGATAGTTAATAGTTTAACTGTTTGTTGTTGCTGCTGCTTGCACGTGTGTAGCAAGCATTCTAAGCAGTCCCCAGGCATTCAATACTTCATTTTAAAGAAGAACTAAAGCCATAAACTTATGACTTAACTAGCTCTTATCACACTTGAAGTGAATGGCACTGCTTTTGTATGGATATCTATGGACACAAATAAGTGGTTTGCCTTTTTTGTACTAAAAAGGTCAGACCTATTGTATCAAAATATTCTGCTATATTTCATATATATTTTGTCAGATGCCATGAACACAAATAAATTCAAGAGTTTTTATTTTAACCTAAATAAACTCCTCTGCAGAGACTTTTTCAGAAACTGAGGACAAGAGGACTTGTTTTATACTCCTGTGGGGAAAAAATGTGCTCTTTCAAAGGACAACAGGGTTCAGGACTCCAGATTCCAAGGATCATAATCATAGAAATGCTGTTTGCAGGGGATATTTGGAGGTCTCTCCCACAAAAAGTTTACTTCTGCTAGCTAGCACTATTTCAGGTAAGACATATCTTAGTGCTACCCTGCCTAGGAAGCTCACAATTGAAGATTCCCCATCCTCTTTGGGCAGTCTGCTTCAGTGTTGTACTACCTGTACTTCCTCAGATTCAGAGAGAATCCTTTTGGGGACAGTGCCAAAAGCCATCCTGATGACCAGTATCCATTGTTTTCCTCCTGCTTGCTCAACATGCCATCTCATGACAGCAGGCAAACAAGCTGGTCAAGTCTGAACTAGTTATTCCTGATTGCTTTCGTGTGTTTAAGGATGGATTCCAAAGGGGCATGCTTCACAGCCTTTACAGGGATTGATAGACCCTAAAATTCCCCAAGTCCTCCTTTCTTTTTCCTAGAAATAGACGTAGTGTTAGCCATTTTTGGTAGCAAGGGATTTCCCTGATAACAACAGGGTTTTTTCAGAGACTGTTACATTGCAATCTCTGCAGCCAGCTCTTCCAGTGGCCTTGGATGAATGCCATCCATCTCCACTATCTGTAAATTTCTGTCAGTAATACTTACCCTGTTTCTACTGCGTTATTTGGTTTCCATCACTTCACCAAATTACATTGGTCAACACAGAGGTATGAGATCAGGCAATGCCTCCGAAAACCAAGACAAAACCCACAAAGCCTACTTCAACTTCTTCTGTATCATTTCTCAGTAGCTTTTCTACCTTGAAAAATCTTGCATTTTTCCTTAACTTTACTTTACTGAAGCAACTAGCTTCAGACTCTTGTTCCATCACCTTTTATGTCCCTGCCTACTTTTAGCTCAGACTAAATATTGGTCTGCACATTGTCTCTAAATACCAAAGAAACTGATTACTATAAATGTGCTCTTTCATTTCTTTTCTTTCCATTTCTTGCATGTTGTCATTCCATTTCAATTAATCAGAAATATCGTCATTTAGCCAAAAGAAAAACTAGTAAGGGGTCTTAGACCAGTCAAGTGGCTGCATTAGGCTGCACTGGTTCCTGATGTACCAATCATCACTTTTTGACTTGTGAAGCTGAAATGAGAAAGTATAGGCTGGTGGACAAAATCAGCTTCTGTGTCTTCTTGGTGATTTTCTGTAAGCAGTCTGCTAAGGAAACATGAAAAGCAAAATGGGAAACAGTGGTAGATAAAGCAGGTAAAGTCCGAAAAGCCCAGGTTTCAGTAGGGACCCACTCAATTCTTTAGTTTTGTTTACTCAGTCAGTGTTCGAGAATTTCTCTCAGCTGGGAAAAGAAAAAAGTTTATTTTTAAACCTTTGACTTCTTGCCCCTTTTAAACTCTTTTTTTTTCAGGAGTTTTTTGTCAACCTCAAGACCAGCTACATAGCAATAATTTCTATCATCGACTGAAAACAGCACCTGTGACTGTAGCTGCAGAATGGTACTGCAAATTTCTTCTTTTTCTCCCCTCTGAGAATTATTTTGTAAGAGTTCTAACATGCATACATATGGCCAGTGAGAAATTTTGCTGAATCCTTTTTCACTAAAAAGAGTACCAGGTTAAGTATGTCTGTTAGTAACTTTATGCTGTAACCTAGGTCTGCAGTTGGTTTAATCCAATGATTAATTTTAGTTTAATTTTTTGTAAGATAATGATTTTGTATATTAAAAGGCTATTAGCTAGAACATCCTGCTCTCCCAGCTTCTTTAAACCATTGTTTCTATGCTTGTCTTTGAATAAGTCTAATAATAATAATTTTCTTGCAAAAATACACAATGCAGTTAAAACACATGGTTCAAAATATTCTGAAGAAATTAACTGTATTACTAAATAGCAAATTTAAAAAATAAAAAAGAGAACAAGTTATGTGATTGCTTCAGAATGCATTGAGAAACTCCCTTTCAACACAGGCTTAGAGGAATGAGTCAAGAAATCCTGGAAAAAATCTCTCATAGCAATAAAGACTAAACCAAAACCACCATGGCTAATCTTCAACATCCTAGGACACTCATGACTGACTACTGTGTACTAAGGTATATCAAGTTTTTAATTCACAGTGCTGATTTTCTACCTGAGCTAAATTAAATGAGATTATATATCCTTTTTTACATTCGAAAAATAGGAAAGAAAATAGATTTTCTCAACTATTCAATCTTTCTGGAACTAAAGATAAAATGGATTGTTCCATTCCTAAATTATTTTCTCTGGATCTGGTCTCACAAATGAGATAATCCCAGAGAGATTTAGCTTTGAAAGCAAAAGCAAATGATTTGATTTTCCCTGACTTTGTGAGCCAGGATTACCTACCAATTAAAGAATTAAGCTAGCAGACCACAGACAGTGGGTTTGCTCTTAGCTGTGCAACTGGTGTATTTTGGTAACCCAATGCAAAGAATCAAGGCTGCTTCTCTTCAGCCCTTTCACAAGGTGATATACTTACACATTTTGCTGGTGTGGTATTTACATGCCTATACTTGCAATTTAGAGCCTTTCTACCAATGTTTGAATAGAAGCAAATATGAAAAGAGAGAGTAGCAGAATAGTATTACTTTCTATAACTCACTTACTCTAGTGTTAGCAAAACATGCCATAGCCTGGACCATGTATTTATGTGGGTAGCAGTAAATATCTGCAGGTCCTTCTTTATGTGTTTACATAATTGCACTTGTGGTCTGGGGATGTTTTAAATGCAAGGATGGAGTTGTCCATGACTCACAATGTCCTTTGTGCAATGAGTTGACTCTGTTGTTCCCCATTATTAGCCTAGGGGAAATCCCTAACAGGGAGTGAGATTTCATTATTCAGTAATTCTCTGAAGTTGGGCAAATCTGAGGCAAAAGTGACCTGGGATAGGACATGAAGGCATTGTTTTTATCAGTGAGTTTATAGAATAGCTGGACTGTGAGTTCTCATTCCTTACTCTCTAGCTTTTAACATACAATTGGAAACATTTTTTTTTTTAAATTTACTATTTGCTTTCAAAATTTACTACTTACATATAGTTTTATTTACTATTGTGCCCTCAGATCATGGTGTTCATGAGTAGTGCTACAATAGTTGCTATTGCTCTTAGGTTCAGCCTTCATGTGTTATATTTTCCCTTCACTGGACAGAATTCAGAATTTGAAAAATTAAAAATATTTTCAATGACAAGATCTGTGGGCTTCATCAGAATGTGGTAGTCTGTCCAGAATTAGCTCTATCCTCCTACTAAATCTCAAATCTACTGGTGCAGTAGGAAAGGGTCCACCTTCCCTCCACACCACTGCCATCAAGGTATTGTAGACTCATAATTTCTTCTTCCCCTTCTCCAGCTAGGCTATGACCGTTTAGCTTTTCTTCCTTTTAAAATACACTTTTTTTTAGGTCATGAAATACGTGGAAATAAATCTTTGTCTCATCTTCTGGTAATGTCAAAGTGTCCAGTAATGTCTGAGCTTTCCCTCTTACTAGTCACAGAGGAAATATGAGGATTCAGTCCCTGCCTGAAAGATCTTCTAATCTAATATGTGATGCAAAGCAGCATGTTTGTCATAAATCAGAAGGCACAGTAGAGGAAAGTCGCCACCTCCTTTTCATGTTGGGGAGGGAATGGGAGAAACACTTCACCTCCACAAAAGTCATGTCTGTCTTCCTTGATCCTCAGGGCCAGGGTAACACTTTCCCAGTGCTCAGCTGCTCCTTATTTAGTTCCTAAAACCTTTTACTCATTCATGATGATTATTGCTTTTTAACTACTGATAAGCAGCAGCCTCTGTACTATACCATTATTTTACTTTTGTCAGAACCTAAAATAGAAAACAGGAGGAAGGATAAAAATTAATGCAATGATCCACATAAAGAAAGTAGGAGAGCTGCTAAAAACAATCCAGTACCTTGACACATTTTGTATTTCTAATAAGCTCAAAAGATTAATATGTTATTTTAATTTTACCCAAAACAAATAAAATTGCATTGTAGACATGTCAATGTGTCTATGGCACAACTTCATGCAAATTTCTTTTTTCAATTATTAGCCTGACCAGACTCCTGAAAATGAGATGCTATTTTTGTTCTAATGAGAATGAACAAACGCAGGTCAAATAATTTTTAAAAACCTACATGTGAATTCCCCAGAATGTAGTGAATCATGTAATTGGAAAAGACAAACCTTACACAAGATTTGGAAGTAGTTGAATGCTTACCTTGCCAAGATTTTTCTATCAAAATGGTAGATTCTCTCATCTCAGTTGGTAGTGAGCAACATCTTTCACCACCTTTGAAACCTTTTCTAAAGAAAATTCAAAACATTTAATCTCATACTCATGAAAATATTAAAAGGCAAAAGTAGACAAATTAGTGTTTTCTGTGTCACAGATTATTAAAGATGTAGTAGACTGGCAAAGTTTTTACTGTGAGTTGAGCTTGAAAGGTATTATAAAAACATTTAGGTTAATTTCTTTTCCTACACACATGCACATGAATCAAACAAATGGGTTAAAAAACATATGATTTAAGAAAATGGCTTTGGGCTTCTTTACCTTCTGATGTTAAACCCATAAAAAGAATATATATAACTAATGCCCATTTACATAACTTTAATATTGCTGTTAATATTTTTATTACTAATAACAACATGAATTGTACAACTCAATTACACTGATATTGATGATCCCTTTTATTCTGTAATCCAGCCAAAATTATCATGTGTAAACAAAGCAACTGAGAAATGAACTGATTCCCTCATCCTTCAAAATACTGAAAATTGCATATTTTTCATAGGAGTACATTTTCAAATACCTCATTTAAGACCTACTCTGCTAGAGCAGACTACAAGTTGTATGACTTCAAATATTCTAGATCGTTTATACCTTTCCATTAATGTTGCCAAATTTCTTAAGGTTTGAGAATGGTAACTTAGTGCAGCTCTGAGTGTTGTACCAGACCAAAGCCTGGGGTTGGATAGCCCTGACAGCAAGTAAAAATGAGCTCTATGATTAGATAGAGACACAGAGGGCAAACAGAGCGGTGAGAAGGGGGAGTTTGGGGCAAAGAGCAATGAACCTCAGGAGGTGAGAAGATTGAAGCCCAGGAAGGTAAAAGTAAACCATGTTCCACATGGAAAGTAAGGTAAACCAGCCTCTTTTCCTCAGTCTTCAATAGTGAGGCCAGTTGTTCTCCAGGTACCCAGGCCTCAGCTGAAGGACAGGGATAGGGAGCGGAATGAAGACCCCATAATCCAAGGGGAAATGATCAGCAAGCTGCTACATCACTTAGACACACACAGGTCTGTGAGGCTGGCTGGGATCCACCCAAGGGTACCAAGACAGCTGGCAGAAGCGCTCATCCTGCCACTTTTCATCATTCACCAGCAGCCCTGGCTAGCCAGGGAGGTCCCAGGTGACTGGAGGTCGTCAAATGTGAGGACCATCCACAGGAAGGATCAGAAGGAGGATACAGGGAAGTACAGGTCTGTCAGCCTGACCTTATTCTGGGAAAGGCCATAGAGCAGATCATCCTGAGTGCCATCCCATGGCACGTACAGGACAACAAGATGGATCAGGCCCATCCAGCAGGAGCTTATGGATGATGCTGCCAGCAAATATCTGTGAAATCTCCTGGCAAAATGTTTATTACCATCCCCCAGATCCTGATGGCAGAGAAAGGAGAAGATTTGGCTGCATAGTTTTGAAGGCAGTAAGCAGCACAATGGATCTAAAGATTTCAGCCCTGCCACTGGCACACATGGGCATGATATGATGAAACACAGGATGGAAATTTTCATTTTAGAGTTCATTTTTTAAAAATCTGGCAAATAGCAGTAACACTGGTATATATTTTCAAAATTATGTTTGCAGAATCAAACCCTTTAGGTTAGTAATCAATCAAAGCTTACTCCATGTTGTTAATAAAAACATGTTCCAGATATATATTAATCAATCACTTGATGAACATATATTGCATATAATGAATATAAAAATCATACCATCTATGGAGGGACCAAATGCACACAGCTGAATATGTCAATGGGATCTTCCTAAGGTTAAAAGTCTCTATAACAAAAAAGGTTCTAGAAGTTAAATTCTAGATAAATCAAATTGGAGCTCTCAATTCCAATTTACCTTATTGTTCTATTTGCCATAATTCTTCTATTTCTTTTTGACATTTATTCTGTTCCTACTTTCCATTTGTAAAGAGAAAAAATATTTACTCAATCCACATCTACTGAGCATATTGATATGGCAGCTGCTAAAGCATGAGAAGTGTTTTTAAAAGCGAGATTTTAAATCTTGTATTTAATCATGACTTATTTACCACAGAAAAAAGAAAAAGGGTGAATGACTAAGCAAAAATTAGCAAACATTACTCATAATATTAGCTGCTTCCAATGTGTTGAATGGGAATGAAATGGAAATTCAGTTGAAAAGATACTATGTGATACTGTAATGGTAGACTATTTTTGTAAATATGCACAAAGACACAAGCTGTTGAGAGCTGTTAAGAGGGACTGTGAAGAAAAGAAATTACATACCCTTAGGAGAATACCATAGCCAGAAGCTAGCAAAGCAATGGATGGCTGAGAAGCTTGGCAAAGGAGATTTGTTTTCTGGAGATGACTTTCAGTTCAGTCCCCTTGCTATTTGCAGGAGATACATCTGTGAATTGTAAAAAAATCTGTAAACTCCAGAAAAAATAGAAAAAAAAAAGGGAAAGGTTGAATCTTGGTCCCCCATCAAACACACATTTATTCTGTTGATATAAAAATAGCTTTCAGACTAACATTTCTCTGCATTTTACAAATTGTGAGCAGTGGAAAAGAAAAAGGCATTAATTAATGCCTCTAGTACATAATTATAAAACAATAAAATTAAATAATTGCAATAAAGATTTTTAAAAGATCTAGACTTCTAGGTAAAGAATATACATTTTATTGCGTTCCATTTCAACCAAAAAAAAATATTCACATAACAAAATCAAGATTAAAGAAGCTATGTTTGAATAACATTTTTCATGCATGATGGTAAAAAGCCAGGAAATTCAAAGTTAAATTTGACATTCCAACCTTAATGCATGTCCTGTTCTCAATCCCTCCCACCCCTAAGGTTATGATTAAGAAAAAAGTATCATTCTTAAAACTTTGCAAGCATGATGAATCCCATCCCACCCTAACCACAGCTGTTCATTTCACTTGTCTATGATTTACCCAAGATTATAGTTTCAAACTTTTTCTTCATCATTTGGTCCCGTATGGCGAAAAATCTACAGTTGCTTCTTTAAACTCTTCAAATGATGTGTAATACCACTGTAAATAAAAATGAACTGCACTTTGCTGGCAGAAAATACCTAGTTTTATTAGGTTTTGCCCAAAATATTGAATTTTCCTAATGATTTCCTGTGTCAGGGAATAATGATGTTACTGAATGTCACATTTTTGTCTGAGAGAGCCAAGTTGTGAAACCTGATCTTTGTAAGTAGGTGCTTGTATTCAAATTGGAGTCTTGTTAATGGCAGGCTGTGACACAGGAATGCATTAATACAGTCAGATGCAAGTAGGACCAGTGCCTGAAATACTGATAGGATCAGACTGTAAAGCTTTGGCTCACTGGATATATTCTGGTTTTCAGAACAGAGCTAGTCTCCCTGCTAAACTAGTAAGCTGGACTTCACCTGCTCTGTGAGCAGAGATTTTGCACATATATCACCAGCCTAAGGAATAAATTTAATTCTTAAACTGTCTATACAGGTAAACTGTTTAGAAAAAAAAAATTGCAGAGAATTCTTACAGACTCAAATTCTAGCCACTGCACCAAATACACCAGTTGTGTTTGCCAACATACTCTGGATACACATCTTACTGGATTTTTCTTAGTCTTTATTCATACACTGCTAATTCTAGAGCTAAGGCTCATCCTACAGAACTGAAGCCAGCATTTCCAAGTTTCTCACAGTCCATCAGGAGAGACAGACTTGATGTGGACCACGATGTTCAGTACAGGTGTTCCTATCTCTGAGGGAACCAGAATGCCTCCATGATAACTTGATGCTTGGATAAGATCCAGCAGTTAGATAATATGAGCCCCTTTCTAGTACCAATGTTATTTTCCTTAACTGATGGAGTTGGCCAATTCTTTCTCCAAATGAGATCTGGGGAAGTCAGGCTGAGGTAAATTTGTCCTCTCCTCTGTACATTTCACCTATCTCTAGTGTACCAAAGGCTTTCCCAGCAGTTTCAGCCAGCAAAGCACTGGTTACTCTGGTCTGTATTAGCTTTGACCTTGACTTCACCAGCCTACTCAGCTCTGCTTTTGTTGCAAGGCACTCAAGAAAGTGCTGACCATTTAATTCATTTAATACATTTTGTTATGTATCCCTAAGCTTCAGTCAGACATAAAATCTTTGAACAAAAGCTCTATCACAGTCCAGTGTTCACTGCCTATTTAACCTCATAGTGTTTTGAGACATTTGAGGACTCCTTGACTCTTCCAGCGATATCACATTCAATCACATTTGCTATGCTTTCATTTGAATACTATGGGATTCTTCTAGCATCAAAATAACCAGTATTCAACTAGCTTTGCATAAATATTTAATTTTTGTATTAATTCTTCAGTGATGTTCGTAGTGCCTTCCTCTTCACCACTGACTGAGCAAGGGTCAAGATGAGATATTGTCCAAACTCTCTCTATTCCTTTGTGGGCTGGCCCCATCTCCACACATATATATCCTGTATTAATCCTGTCTGGCCTGTCAGGAATGCAAACTGTGAGTCCAGAAACTGTCCTGGGTTTTGAGGTAGCAAGATCCTGATCTATGGACATTACTGTAATTTTAAGTTTAATGAGAAGATCAAGCAGCTGCAATGTCAATAATTTGAAAGAGATTGCATTAGTGTCCCACAGACTCCATCTGTTTCTGCTATCCAGGGCAGAGTTTGAAAATTACAGCAACCGTCAAACTATTAATGGATCGGTTAAAGAAGAGAAGATTTTTCTCCATTCTACAAGAAAAGGGTAGGCATTTTTTCAGTTGCATATCTAACTTTTTGTGGTTTCCAAAGCAGACAGTACCTTTCAGGCCCTTGTTTAATGAGTCATATCTGATGGATAGTACTTACATGTTTCTGCATCTCAGGATCACTGCTGAGTTCCAGTGAATTTTCCAGTAATGTACAGGTCACTGTTAAAATCTATAGCATCTCGATTAATAATTCCAAGTTATCAGAGTTACTGTATTTTCCTGTGTGATAATGTGGGCAATTATCTGCACAGGCATGCAGCACAAGAGGTGATAAAAGGGCTGAGCAGAAAAGGATATTTATATACTTTTCTGATAGGGCTAATAGATCAGAAAAGTTGTCATGGTTTGAATTTTAAACACAAACCCTACATGAGCATCAAGATTAGTTTTATAGCTATTTCTGAAGAATAATTTTGAAAATAGCTGCGCAGTGGTTTGAAATTGTAGCCATTAGTTCTCAGCGTCTTTAAGCACCGTGTGAGAAAAATTTTAATTGATAAACAAGTGAAATGAAAAGATAGCGTAAGAGAGAGGTGAAAGTAGGTAGGAGTCATAAAGCAAACTACATTCTTATTAAAACAAATCTAGAACACACTTTGGATCACCTAATCTGCTCTGAGACAATTTTGGAGTAGCAAAGCAGTCTCTTACAAGAGTTCATTCTGCTTCTCTGACATTCTTGCTTTGTCTAGGCACTGAAAATCTGTGTCTTGCAGCATTGGGTATTCATTATACATTGCCTCAGCTCCATGCTTTCCCCAAAGTGACAAATATCACCAAATTAAAAAAGTGCCACACATTACTGGTACCACAGTTGATTGAATTTATTCTATATAATCAAAAATATGTAATATCAGAGAAAAATCAATATTTTAGCAAAAAATAAGGAGGAATAGAAAAGGATAAAAAGCAGAAAAACAACAGCTTTATGAGAGGATTCACTTGGTAATAAGTCTTCATTTTCTGCTAGGACCTCCCAGTCCTGTCATGATTCTGTCTTTATTTCTTCCTTTAAGAAACATTATTATTTTTATGGCTTGTGTTATATTACTTTGTGATGCATTATTAGCCAGAAAAGCTTGTCCCTTTACGTTCTTGTAATATAAACCTCTTCCAGCTCTGGTTGTCTTTATAGCTTATATCCTGCAAAAATCTGCAGCTAGAGAGGTGAGCAAGAGCTTCTTTCTGAAGACACTTTGGTGAAGGGCAGGTCTGTCCTCTACTAAATGCCAGTTTCCTACAGTAAATTCATGTGGAGTTTGACATAGAGGTGATGAGTTAATATTTTTCCATTATTTTATTTCACTCTCTGAAGTAGTTGTATTTCCACGATAATTTTGAGTTCTCTAGTGACATATCTTTCCTGGCTATTGCCGTTAATTTATACTTCCATGTCTTTAAATTAAATACTTGTCACCTGAACTAAAAGTAGCCCAAATAAGTCATGGTACTTTGTGGGTTAGTCATAAATAAATATATCTGATCTTTCTTCCACGGGGTATTTCTATATAACACTTAACATTTACAGCTTTTCAACTTCCTTTCTGATGCTCTCTAGGCATCACCTCTCTCAACGGAGGTTTCACGGCTCCTCCTTGCCTCATTGCTTCATTCACCGGTGTTTTATCGAAGCGTATTGGTTACAAATAAGCAAGTCTCTGAGCGGCTGTCTCCTTGCTCGCCAGGAAACCTGTGAGCCACAGGAAGAATAAAGGCATTCCCGTGTTGTTCGCTGTTTACCCATCCTTAGGCGGGTCGAAGCAGCCGCGGTGCCGCCTCTCACTCTCCGCGACAGGATGGGGAGAGGTGTGCTGTCGGCCCGGAGGAGGGGGTGCTGGCGATGTGCCCTCGGTACCCGCAGCGCTGTCACGGCCACCGCGGGGTCCGGCCGCCCCTCTCGGAGCTGTCCAGCGTACCTGAGCTCCCGCGCACCTCCCGCAGCCCGCGCACCGCCCCCGGCAGCCGGCGACGGAAAGCGACCTTCCCTGCATCTTTCCCAGGAAAGGGATGCGGGGTTCGCTCGCTGAGTTGTCAATGACGACAAATCCCGGGAAATGTTTGCGGTCCTGTAGGCAAACAGGAAGTATTTTCGAGCAGAGGGATCCTTCGGCCGCCCCCGTCCACCTCCTTTGATCTCATGGGTTTTGAAATCCCCTTAGAAATTAGAGACTAATTAGCCCCAAAGCGAGAGTGACAACAATACATGACAAAGGAGAAGATTAGGTTTTAAGAAGGCAGCTCAGGAGTGACGGGCAGTCACTCCTGAGAGAGCTGTGTGTACAAATTGTGTGCCAAAGAAAATCGATCGGATTCGACCTCGGTGTATCTGGCACTGCCAAGGATTGCCAGGGCCGGGCTGTTTATTTAGGGAGAGACTGTGGCGCGGGAGGGTGAAGACACAGCCCCTCTTCCAGTCTCCCAAGACAAAATCAAAACAATCCCGAGCGTCTGTCCTCGAGGGAACCTTGATCAAAGAAAGGTATTCAGCGGTGTCGGGTGTGAGGATGGGTGTGTTTATGTGCATTTCACGGTATTTTGCTGCATGTATCCAGCGTTAGCAATGCCTGTGCTCAAGTTGATTCCTCTGTGCTCTGCCAGTGACCGGGACAGCTCTGCCAAAGGTATCACCACTGCCCTGAGTAGGACCAGACTACCCTTCTCGCACGGGCAGGAGGAAGGAGTTTCAAAGCAAGTGCTATGAGATTGCCTGAACCGAAATGAGCTTTACGAAGCAGCCTTTTACTGGAAAGATATTTGAACTCTGATTGAAGGGGATTTAGGGGGAATGGAGAGACGATCCCAACAGTTACTACTGGGAATGCAATATCGGGTCCCCTACAATGCTTACTTAGGCTAATGGAGGCCCTGTCATTCAGTTCCCATTGCGCTGGGATACAGGGTAAACATTCCCCGGTGACCCTCTGCATGCAGGTCCCCTCTTCAGGACATCATTAAAAGCATACAAGCAGTTGCCTGACATCAGTTGTCAGGCTGGCTCCCAGGGTTCAGAGATCCCGACAGAAAGCAGGAAAACAAGCCCAGTGGAGCCCCGGCTCTGCTGTTGGGGGTTTTAAGGAGGCTGAAAATCGTTTGGTTGCGGGTGTGTAAGAAGAGACAAAAGTGCTCAGCAGGTAAGAGCGGAGGGTTTTGCCAAGAAGGAACTGTCCTTGATCGCTGTGACAGGATTGACTCGCTGGGGACTCCTCGATCTCGGGAGCGTCCACGCGTCCCCGAGGGGATTGCCTGTCTCGTCTCATCAGCATCACGGCGAGAAATTTTACAGCCACTCTTTCTTGTCCTGCTAATCATGTTATCCGGGGGGTTATAAATATTAACGTCGCCGGGGCTGGGGATGGGGGACCAAAATAAGCCCTCTCCGAAGTAAGATGTCAGCCAGCCTTTTTTCAGCCCACCAGCGCCCGGGGCTGCTGGATGAGCTGCACGGCAGAGCCCCGCAAGTGCCCTGCCCGGAGGGGCTGCTGGGCACCTCGATGCTGGACTTCGTGGCCGACTTCTCCCTGGGCAACTCCCAGGGAGCCCCCGGGGCCAGGGCGGGCCTGGGGCTCTGCGAGGCCACCGCCGGGTGTCCCTTCGGGGACAGAGTCCTGTCGCTTCGGGAAGGAATGGCCCGGGGTTTGCCCCTGGATGCTTTCGGAAATGGAGATCCCGAAGACGAAGAAGAAGAGGAAGAGGGAAGGATGCGCAGCGCTTCCCTCCTGGACAGACCTCGGAGAAAACGGGTCATCACCTATGCCCAGCGCCAGGCTGCCAACATACGAGAGAGAAAGAGGATGTTCAACCTCAACGAGGCGTTTGATCAGCTCAGGAAGAAGGTGCCCACCTTCGCCTACGAGAAGAGGCTCTCTCGGATAGAGACCTTGCGCCTGGCCATAGTGTACATCTCCTTCATGACTGAGCTTCTGGAGGGATGCAGCAGACAGGAGGCGAGCTGAAGAGCGCCCGGGCCCGGCGGGATGCGGCTGGGGCCGGGCATCACCCGCGGCAGCGAGCAGGTGGCCCCGGCACCTCCCTCCTGGGGAAGCAGAGCCGTGGCTCCTGCCTCGGCTTCTCACACCGCAGCCAGGACCGTGTAGGTGTGGGATGCAAAACCAGGAGTGTTTGGAGAGGCGTGCGCTGAGGTCGGGAGGAGTTGGGGAGAAGATGGATGGAGAGGGTCAGTGTGTTGCAGTCTTGTTAACATTTATCGTTTTTGTAAACGGAAGGGGGGGGGGGGCAGAAGGAAATGAAGGTTCGAGGCCCTTTGGTTTGTATTATGTTGCCTGCTTGCTTTAATATCTTTCCAATTTTTTGCTTTGGAGAAAGACTGGGCCGGGGCAGTGAAGCCCTTCCAATGTGCAGAACGCGCTTCCAGCGGGTTCAGTTCCTGCCCAGCTGCTTGCCAGGGAAATCTCGGCCTGTGCATTTTAACCCAGCGCTTTCTGCCTTTTAAAAAATAAACAACAACTCCCTTTTCTTTGAAATCGGTCTGCCAAGTCCACGCCGTGTGTCACGGGGCCAGGGAAGCCGAACATCTGGATACAAGCGCTTGTTGTCACGATTTTCTTCCCGGGAAGGGCTCTGTCCTTGCGTGTGGGCGGCCAGCGCCGTGGCTCTCACTGGGCGGGAGCTGGGCAGGAGCGCCCGGCTCGGCCCGGCGGGGCGAGGTGCGGCTGCCCGGGATGCCCCGCAGCCTTCCCGGCACCGGCGGGGCCGCCTGGGAAGCCGTCTGCACCCTCCTGAGAGAGAAAACTTTTGAGTTTGTGGGCTTTGGTTTTGGGGACGTCAAGCGGAGACGTTTTCTTTCTCACGGCACATCCCCTTACAAACGCGCACACACACACGCCCACCACATTTAATCTCTGCAAGGAATAAAAATAATGAAATACATTCTGAAAAGCCGGAGTGGGAGGAAAAGGGGAAGCCCGAGGCGGGCATGCCCCGGGGATGCGGATAGGGCCCACCCCGGGGATCTCTGTCTAGCGTTACCTCCTGATGCCTTCGCAGCATCTCTGAAAAGCGGCGAGATGCCGGGAGAGCGGCAGCGGCGGGAGATGGCCGTGACCGGGCTGGGAGCGGGACCCAGGGTCTCCCCTAGAAGCCTCTGCGACCCATCTTGACGTGTCTCTGCCCACCCTTCCCTCTCCCCTCCCCACTTCTCTCTCCTGCTGTCACCTTCCTTTCCTGCGGCTGGGAAAGACCTGGATTTCTCCCCGCGTTTGCAGTTGGAGCAACCAGCCTGCTCAGAGCCCGGTCCACTCGCGTTAAACTGCCCATTCAGGGCACTGTTTCTGCGTGGCTTCAGAGGACAGCTTTTATCTCCACTATATATAATTACCGTGATATTAGTAAAATCAAGATTTACTAGTTCAGACTACTATATCTAGGATCCTGTCTCTTATTTCTTCTCTCGTGTTTCATCAGCTCTGTGGTGATTCTTCCTCTTTTTGTCATTTTATTCACTTTAATATTTTCATGAGACATCTAATATCCTGTATTAATACTCTAATATTCTTTCTCTTTTCACTTGTTTCCCTGGTTTCTTTTTCTACTTGTTTTTGTTGACCTCTCTGACTCCACACATTGCATCTGCTCTCTATTTGTCAAAATGCTTTTTTTCTCCAAGAGGCAGTTGGATAGTTAGCACAGCTGGATCCTTTCTAGGAACTGGGGGCTTCACGTCCTCAGATGGTTTTGTGTTGTTTTGGGGTTTGTTCTCTTTTTTTTTTTTTCCTAAAAATAAAATGAGAAAAGGAACTACGAATGAACAATGTTCCAAAATCAACAGTTGTTCACACAACCCAATCTCATTTTAGTTGCCATCATTTCAGGCAAAATGATGAAGAAAAATTCTTTAAGGACAATGAAATATGCAATTTAATATTCACTTCTTACCACTATTTCTCTATGATCTCTCACAGTATGATTATATAACTTTCCATAATTTTTCTTGCTCATGTCATTGAATAAAATTAGAACTCTGTAGCACACAGAGTCTTAAGTTAGGAGATTCATAATGTAAACATGTCTGTAACAGATAATTCAAAAATTATTGGTTTTCTCTTCTTGGTTTAATAACAAAACACTGGAATTTGTTCAAGATCCAAGGTTTTTTTCATACTTGTGTTAGAGACTAGGGAAAAGCAGAAAGGATATGTTACATTTTATTTTTAAATACAAATAGATCTTGCATTATGAACCCTGATTTCTAATGGATCACTGGAAATTTTGCAGCAATACAAACAGTAGTAACATTCTTATATGAGCTACTGATACCAAGAACATTAGAAATTAAAAATGCAGCTGTGGTATAAGCAAATGAACACAAAATGTAAACAGCACAGAAAAAGTACCAAGATGTATTTGCCTACCCCTGGGCCACGCATTGATTTATACGACCTGAGAACCTGATGAAATGGGCTTTTTTGTTTGTTTGTTTATTTCATGCTTTTCCAAAACCCATGAAGATTTACCAAAAAAATAAAGCAGTCCAAATGCAATTTTTTCAAAGGAACCAGTGCTGAAACTAAAGCGTGTCCTTATACCCGTGAAGAGATCGGTGAAACAGCAAGATGCCATACTGACCCATCCCTTGGCCCCTGTGGATGTGTTGAAATCCTGGAAGTTTAGTCTGGTAAGAATATAAACCAATTATGGGAACATTGCAGACAAGTTTCTTGCTGGAGTGCAATCCCATTTTGCTGAAATAACAGAATTGTGGGGTCCTTTCTCCCCTAATCCTTGTCTCAGTCCAAGATATCTGCATTCTAATCCATGGAGTCAGTACAGTACGACAGCCTGTCAGGCTTGGAAAGACAGTGAAATCCCAAGCCTAACAGAGTGCAGAAGTGCTGCTAACTTCAGCAAGGCTTGGATTTCACCCACTGCAGGGAAAGGCCTTCCCCTTTCTCAGAATCCCTGCAGCCACCAAGGCTGAGTCCAGCTCCTGTGTCCCCAAAGCACAGTGCCATTATCACCGCATTAAGAACAAAAACTGACAGTGTCAATTACTTCTGGGAAAAGATAATAAGGGGCTTTTTAAAGCCTTAGAGCTGTTTGATCATAGCCTGTTTTTAGACCCTGGTCTGAGGTTTGTTTATGTTCTCTTCAGCCTCTGAAGACTGACTTTTGGTAGAAATTTGAGTTCCCTTGAAGCTATCATGTTACAATTAGTATTCAGACATACAAACTAAAAAATAAGACTAAATGAAATCATATTTGAGAGACATTTTGCAGCTTTCAAAGAGAAGTATAAATAATCAAATGATTTTGCAATCTCTAGTTAGATTGATCTTGTTTTACAGCTGCTGAACCTGAAAGGAGGTTTAAGCAAACTAGTGCTGGAAACAGAATAAAATATTATGATAGCACTGCAACTTCTGCATCCACTCTCTGATCAGCTACTATGGCCCCATGATTGGTGTTTATTATCGCACTTGTCAGCATTTCCATTATAAACACTCAAGTGTGGAGGGTTTATAACTCAGCTATAAAAATTCCCCCTAGGATGAAACTTGATAAGTGAAGTCTTAGTCCAAGAACACTTTTTTTTTCTCTTTTACAAAGCTTAAAATAAATTAGTTATTGAAGTCATGGAGGTACTAAGCAAAAGTAATGGAAAAGCAGCTTTGATTTCTTTTCCAGATCAGTGATTCTCCTCAAAGAGAATTTCTACATGACCATACTGGTCTTTTAAATTAACTTGGACTTTTGGGTTTTGGTTGGTGGTTTGTTTGTTTGTTTGTTTGTTTGTTTAATTAAAAATAGCTATAATACTGAAGCTTAAAATGTGACTGCTGTGCATGCTGAGTCCCTATTTTCACAGGAATTTGTTGTTTTACTAGGTTTGAATGCTACTAATCTGCAACAATGACTGCCAAGCTTTTCCTAGTAATACAAGAGAATAGTTACAAGGATGGATAGGTGTGCTGGTTATGCTGTTTTTGTAGTATAGTAAGTTCGTACTTTTTCTAAAAGTTTGCTAAATATAATGAGTTCAGATTATTTGCTCTTCAACTCTGCTCCAAAAAAATGCTTGTTTTAGATAGTGAGATGAACATTTGTCACACAATATATCCAGAATAAAAGAATTGACAGAATAAAAATATTCAATTGTAACTGCCTAGAATTTTAGCTTTTTAGGAAGTGCAGCTTGGATGTTATTTTTTAAATTGTGTTTCATCTAAATGTTGCTTTCCCCTTTCTCTATCCTAGTTTCAGTGATTACCTTGTGTCTTGCTGGCACTAAAGTTAAAGCCTTTGAATTTTTCACAGCTACTACTCACTCTGCTGATCACCAGCTACACTCCAGTTCAGTGGTCCTTACATACCTTAGATTCCTATTTCCTCGAAGAAGTCAAAATAGGGGAGTAATTCTGTCATCTTTACTTTTGTAGTACAGTTTTCCACATTAATATATACTTATAAAGAGTGTAACATATTCAAATTGTAGTGTGCATTACATTATCTTAGTGTGGGTTTTGCTGCTCTCTGTGCCACAGTGGTGACACAGACCACGTCCTCCCATGCCGAGGGCTTTTGAAGGGCTCCCACACAGAGTTGTTGCACTGCAGAAGGACAGGCTTCACTATTGTCACACATGACTTTATTTCAAACAAATCGTCAGGCTCACTGAGATTCTAGGCCCATTTATGTTTTTGTCATACCTTTGCCATAATTTCAAAAAGAGAGATAAAGAGTATCCTGTTGGTTTAACTGTCTCTCCTTAGCTCCAAAAGCAGAAGAGAGATAATAATTATCCCTATGAGTTCCAGTTCCATCTTCTCTTGCTCCAAGCCTTGCAGGAGACCAAGGACAAGTAGTACATTTTATGATTTTCTACACAGCAAAGAGAAAATCTGCGGATCGAGAGTCTTCAACATAAACACATGCACTGAGAGAAGAAGTTAATTCAGATGTTGATATTTCCTTTTACTTCTAGCATTATTTACTTACTATGCAGTATTTAACCTTGCTAATGACTCCAACTTTTGAAACTTACAGTTATTGGGGGGAAGTGTGGTAGCTATAGAACAAAGGATACAGGAATAGATATACCACAGCAACCACCATTACTGCTTGAACTTTTCAGGTTCATGTGGGATCAGATATTGTCTCTGATCTCACTAAAAGACAGTTTAGCAAAGACTTTCAAAGCAACCAATGATTAATGATTGTTCATTATTTTGTGTGACCAAGATGAGATATCATATGAAGGTCCTGATGTCAGTGCTGTAACAGAAGTTGTGACCTGAAGCCATAGCTGTTATTTTGGTGTTTGCTGGTGAAAAGGAAGTGTGCAGCTCCACCAGTCCTTTTCTCTTCAGCTGTGAGTAGTGATTGCAGTGAAATGATTGCTCATATCCAGTGTTGCTGGGAAACTATATTACACTTTACAGTGCCCTGGGTTTCCTACTCAAGCTCTCAGGGCCTTGGCAGTGCTGCTTCCATGTGGAAATGTGTGTAAAGAAGGCACTGGACCTTGCTCCCAGAGCCCTGCAGTGGAAAGGGGCCATGCTTTCACCAAGGGATGTTTCTGGGTAAAGTGCCATCTGCACACTAAAAAATATTCCAAGAGACTAGAAACATAAAGAAAAGTTTCATTGAACAGAAAAGTGTAAGGGAAGACTCAACAAAGCCTTGGCACCCTATACCTGGTGGCTCTTTGAATTTGCCTTTTAACCCACCACTGCTCTGCTCCCCTCCCTCCTGGCAAACAGAAGGCCCTTATACTACAAAGAGTGTCTCCTTTAGAACACATTTATTTGGGAAAAGAATGTAAAACCTGATAGAGCTAGATCCAGCCCCAGCTCAACAGATTTCATGTTGCAAGTGTGCTATATTTTCTATTAAAGCTGGCGCCAGCGATCACTTTCTGCCATTCAGTCTACTCCGTGTGGTTGTATATTTTCTTAATGAGGATCTGAAATCAGCCTCTTTCACTTAACTGAGAGTCTGCCAGAATTATGCCATCTTTCCAAATGCAGAGATCATATGATCCATCTGTTGTCTGCAGCCATGCAGGGGAAATATTTTCCAAAGAGAAATGTGGGTTGGTCCCAAAAGTATGTAATTATCCAAGTGCTGAAGTGTTTCAGATGTTTCAAGGTGCTCTTGGGCCTGGTCTTGGGCATTGAAGCTCCTATGAAGTCTTTTAGAATAATGTACATAACTTAGTCATTGAGTTGCCAGGAAATTTTTGGAGTACAGGCGTAATTTTTGAATTATTTTAAAATAACTTTGAGCTGAATCAGATATTTAGGCCTCAGCAACATCATCTGGGGACATTTGTGAGTACTTACAATCTTAAGTAGTTCACTTTTTTGTTGTAAATATTATCATATATGATACAAAATATAAAGAGCATTAAGTGAATATGCAGAAAGATGCTTTAATCTACTTTTATAATAATTTAATTATATTCTAGAATACTGCAGTAACTCTGCAACATCACTGACTCTCATAACTCTGCAAACTACCAGATGCAATAGAAGTTGTAGGATGATGAATAATAGTAATGCAGGGGAAAAAAAGGGAAAAGATGATTGAGAAACTGTAAAATGAAGGGCTATCTCAGATCTTTCTCTGCCTTACATGAAAGCGCGTGGAATTCATTTCATATTACATCTGACTCTGTTTAAATTTTCTTTGCAGATATCTTGAATGTTGCCAAATATGATTAAACTGACAGTTTAGGCCCTCATCAGGTGCCACCTCCTTGACGTACAGAGCCCAAAGTTTAATCATGAGCAAATGCAACTTTCTATGAAGTTCTGATAACTGTGCTCAAACTACTAAAGCAGTCCTTGGTAAGACGGACTTTAAGTCCTATAGATGTAAAACACCTTTACCAGCCCCAACGTATTAAATTTGGAAACATCCACCTATTCATTGCTTTATTCTGTACTTGGGTTGACAATAGCATAAGTCAGTTCTCACTGTTATATGTTTCAGACATCCAGGAAAAGAATTATTTCAGCATCCCCTCTCAGATCACAACTGCCATACCTATGGACTGAACCACATTATGCTGAGGAAGTTCTGTGATATTAATAACATGGGGTTTGCCCTTGGAGAGAAATAAGTTCTAGCAAAGCTGTAATGAGAACACATAGCATTCACCATATTTTAAAAATTTAAAATGTGCAGGCATATCTCCTGAAATACACAAACCAAACTCAAAAACACCCATATAAACAAACCAAAACTAAGCCAAATAAATTTATCATCTTGTTTTTGAGAGTAGTAGAAACATGAGTCTTTAGCATACCATTGGCCAAATTATTTGAAGGATTCAGTAAATGAGCCAAATATTTGACTGGAGAGCATTTTAGTGTATAAGACCAGTCTTTTTTGCCTTCAAGCTGGAAAGACATGATAGACACTGCAAAGTAAAAGTTCTAATGACATTCACTTCAATTCTGCCTCCCCTCACAGAACACAGTTCTTGTGAAGTTATGGGTCATTAGAAACATGTATTGTGAGGGTTTCTGAATTACTTCCATAGCACATAAACACCAAATATCGCCCCAGAGATGCAGTGTGACTGCAGAGATGAAAAAAGACTTTATGCCTATAGTACTTTCTTTTGCTGAAAACATCCAGTGACACATTTTCAAATGACAGAAAGTCTACACAGAGGTTGGTAATGATCACCTTGCAGTAGCATGGTGGAAATGCAGGTGGCACCACGGAGGTTTCTTAATGAAAACCTCGGGAAACAAACCTATATTTGCTGTGGTTTCTTTCCACTCCATGTATAATGCTACTACTGCCTGCGTGGCATTGCTCTCCTGTGTCTGTATTGCAAATGGGGTGGTGCTTATCTGCATCATTTGTGGTGCCACAGCTGTTACTGGGGAGCTGCTAATCCATTCCCTTCAATTTTTATGCCCCTACAGTAGCACCTATCCCAGCATGGATTTCACATGCCATTTTCAAACACTCTTGAGCAAAGTTTAATGGCAACTTTTTGTTATATAATAGTTTGCTAACTTCTATGACTTAAGGAGCAGCAGAAATCCTTTTCCCTCAATGAACAGTTTGGAAGGGATATGTGCAAAGAAATACAATGCCTCCCATTCCCATAACCACAAGGAATGAAAAAGGATCTTCTACCTCTTTATAGCAGTGTAACTTGTTTCTGATACACATTAGATCTGTGGGAATATGAAGGGCTGTTTCTCACAGTAATAGCTGAGTAACTGTATTGCCTTTTTTCCTCCTGTCTGTATGCCTTTGAGTTGGCTCCTTATCCTTAATGTGAGCAATTATGAAGTGCTTCCTATCATACATCTGATTTAGCATTAAGAACTTAATTTCCCAACAGTGCATCTAATCTTTAAAGATGGTTATTTTTCTTCATTTTTGGATGAAATTTCCTACTCACAGTGAATTCTGTGAGGAAATGGTAGGACTTAGACAGTTAACCTGCCAGCTACACTAACAAATCAGATAGTTTGACATCTAGACCAGACTATTAGTTCCTGCAATGAACTGACAACATGAAACCACAGATGGAAGGATTTGGTGTTGCAAAATTGTACCTGCCAAATTGGAGGCTATGTTGTCCTCTCGGAAGAAACAGCCCATTCTGGGATGCATCCTCAAGAAGGAGAATGTGGCAGCTGTTTCACTTTTCACAGCAACATGACACAGTGTTATAGGAAAGAAAATACAGAGAGTTATCTTAGTTGATTGAAATTAAGCCAAATGACAGTGTGCCATACCACAGCCACTCAATTACATACGCTGAACGTAGATAAAGTTGTAGTTACCCATAACGGACTTTGGCCAAAAGACAACATCATGAATCTTTCCAAGACACTAAAGGATTTTCACTGACCAAAACTTTAACATGTTGGCAGATAACTGCTAGGTTGAAGGCCATTTGGGGATAACAAAAATAGATCATAAATGTCACTGTAGATAGCATATGGCTGTAAGCCACTGAAATATAATTGATCAAACTTCTATCTGTTTGGAAGGAATGATGACCATTTTACTGTAAAATAACCCAGATTCAGCAAAAATTCCTGCAGACATATGTCATTCAAATTACTCAGTCTTCTGATACAGTGACTACAAGGAAGCAGTGCAGTAAGCTCTGTGAGGCTGTAGCTTGTTTTAATACTGGTTTCTTTTTTATTAAAATGGATACTCTAAACACGATGCATTCTTGTTGAGAAAAGGATTACCAACTGAACTATAAAGTTCATGGTTTTGAATTAAAGCCCTTAATATATTCTACTGAACATCTTCTACCTTCAAATTAATTATGGCATCTGCTGTTGCCAAGAGCTACATTAGTCCTTTTGAAAAGTGTGAAAAACAAAGTCTAACATTAGATCAAATGTTAGAAAATGTCATAAGTTGCTCAAATATGAAGTGAGATATAAACCTGAACATATTTTAGAGTCAGAAGAGTATTTTGGAATTAGGTCTCTGCTCTGACTTTGAAAATCTGGGCCATGTCTTACTGCTTAGGGTCTAGTCCATATGTGCCCTGTTGAGCTCAAAGCATCCTTGCACTCACTAGGTCAGCAACAACATTTCTATTGTGCAGCAAAATGTGGATGTTTTGAAGACTGAAAATTAATTATAACTTTATTGAAAAGGATTATTGTTTTAGTAATGAAAAATTCCACAAGTTCAATTAAATATTAGAAAACAATGACTGATGCTTTACTCCAAAGGCAGCCTTTCTTACACATCTCTTATACTCTTAGGCTGGACCGATTATAATTTTAATTTTATTTAAAGTTTATTTGACCCTTTTTAAGACTTGATCCAAAGGCCACTGAAACAGTCTCCTTGACATCAAAGGATTTTGGGCTGAGTCCTTAATGAATGTAAGCACAAATGTTCTAAAAGGAGAAACAAATATTTCTCTGCTTTGACATGAACTATTTTTAGTGCTGCAAGGTCAGATAGTAGATTTTGGCATGAGAATGTTTGATATAGACACTTTTCAAGGCAGAAGCAGTACAGTATTTTGCATAAATACAAGTACAGATGTTTGTTTGGAGGTCAGAGTTCATAAATAGTCAAGTATGTACTCAGATACATGAAGAGTGAATGTGTGCTAATTAGGTTTAACATATCCATAAACTACTACCTCTCTGGAAAATTGCCTTTGGAATTTGGTCACCAGGATTTGTGCTCTAGATCACCTTAATTGTTGACCTACAATATGATCTTTGGTCAGAAAACAAAGCCAGGGATGGACAGATTAGTTCTCTGTGAGCAAGACAACTTAATTATCATCCTATATTCTCAAGCAAGGAAAATGAGATTGGGGCTGTAAAATGAGGAGTAATGATGGATAGCAGATCTTTAGGCATCATAGCTGACAGCCCATAGCACAAAACAATTATAATCTCCCCACGCAGAAAGAGATATGTAAACTTTGATCCATGCTGACTGCCTTTTCCGAAAGGAAATACAACCTGGCAGAGATGGAAATAAACCCCTGCTCCCTCAAAAGTTTTTCTAGCTCTAAGTAGGTGTCCTTGGAAGTAGGGTAATTGTGGAAAGAGTGAGATGGGTGTTCATTTTTGTAAGCCTTTCCCCTCCAGGCTCATCTCCTCTGCATGGCTACATTCAGCCCCTGTGGTCTATGGCTGGGAGGAGAGGATGGATGGGTTCCAACTTGGAGAGCTGGCATTCAATAAGCCTATCAAACAAACAAACAAACAAACAAAATTTCCTTTGCCCAGGAAAGAATATGTGTATGTTGAGGTGACCTTCCATGTTCTTTCCCTCACACGAGAATTTGCTGCCTGCTTCAGATGTAAGAAACATTATCTTACTATCCTGTCTATTGAACTTCTATGTTCATTTATGAGTTATGGTTGCTTCTCACATGACCTCTTTTTCATTTTCATCTGTGAGATTCCAAGAGCACCTAAAATCCTAAAGGAGACCACATATAGTAGGAAGCACTGTGGACAGGGCAGATTTTTCCCAGGGTTGCAGACATGGCTAAGAGGGTGAAAGTCCACTCCCATGCTGAAATTCTGGCTCTGTGGCTCTGATTTTAAATGCTTTAGCTGTGGGGAATTTGAGTCCACCCATAAGAAGAAGGCTTTATGGAATGCTTTATCCATGACTGGTGCTGAAGGTGGACTCTCCCCTGCCTCGGAAGAAAAAATCAGAATTTGTGGCTAAAAGGGCCTGAAGTTTAATGGAGTTTCCACGGGCCAAGTGTACTGAGAGATCGAATATAGAGATTTGTGTAATGTACAGGAGTAGGAAGAATTCAAGAAAAAATATATTTATACAGTCCAGGAAAGATGGAAGAGATTGAAAAGAGAAAAATCAAAGGAGCTGAAATGTCCAATAACTTCCATTATTAATAAAAATAACTATTATCCCCTGGAGTGTAGATAAGATGGTTTTACTAGGTGGTCTTTTCAGATTTAGATGTGAAACCGCATAAACAAGACCCAGAGCCATAATTAGGGGCAGAACTCTACCACAGCATTAGATATGTGGATTCCTTGTGATGGGAAGGACTGGTCTTGTCTAGGACACACGAGAGGATACCACTGGGGCTTCCTCCAAGGTATTTAGGATCTGCTTAAACAGCCCCATCCACAGCCACAAATTATTTCTGGAACTGAAGAAAAGATTTTATATAAGAAACGTGTGTTGAAAATAATCTCAGATCTTAATTTGTTGGGAGACCTGTCTCCTACTTGGGATTGTTAGTTTGCCAATAGGATATAGGTATTTCCCGGCCTTGCACAGAGTTGAAAGCTGGGAGGAAAGGATGGATACAGGAGATGCCGAGGGATGGTGCGCTCCCTGCCGCCGGCCCAGAACGGGAAGGATGGGCGACAGGACCGGCCGCGCACTGGGAACACTGGGGACACTGGGAACAGCGCTGCCACATCCCTTCGCGGTAGCAAGCTGCTAGGACTTTTATGTGAATGGCCACATGACAACGACCTTAAAAAATAAATAAAAATCATTGTAACAATTTTGACGGTCAAACTGACTCGCTAGAGGAACTCCGCGTTATCCATCCGTATTCCAGAGCTTCCGACCGAAGCGAGTGTCAAAGCGCCGGCAGCTAGAAGCCCACCCGTGGGAAGTGTCCGTATGTCCCGGGGGATCCGTGTGCCGGATCTCTCCCCAGGACCCAGCACGGCCGCCCCCCGTGTGGGCAGCGTGGGACCACCCCAGCGAGAAAAAAGCCCTCGGGGCTGGCTGAAACACGGGCGAACAGAGCCGGGGCGGGCGGGCAGCACCTCACGGCCCCGATACTCGGGTGGCGCAGCCTGGAGAGGCTCTGGCCACGGCGGGAGCGGCTCGGCCGGGAGCCGCGGCGGGGAATCGTGCCNCGAGCCGAGCCGAGCCGAGCCGAGCCGAGCCGAGCCGAGCCGAGCCGAGCCCCGCCGCGCCCGGCCCAGGTAGGGAGGGTGAGTGGGAGGGATGCTTGTCAGCTTTTCCGAGTCCTTGGTTGTATGAGCTGCCGCGGTGGTAGGAAGGAAAAAAATGGTGAAAAAAAGATGAGAAACGGGTCCCGCTCTCATACCCTTTATACAGTCATTGTGCCCTCTTGCTGTTGCTGACAAGAAATTTGTACCAGGGCACAGTGAGAGTTCTCAGCCTGTTTCCCGGTGTGCTTTCTACACGGAGCAAATTACAGCATAAACGCCGGTGGGGAAAGTTGCTGGGTGTTCTCTCGTCCGTCCCTTTTGAAGGGACATGGTCCTGACCAGGTTTTCACCAAGAATCCATAGGAATTAAAATACCTCGCTGTGGAAACTGGTAGGGAAACTTCAATTCATTTCAGTGGTCTTTGCAACATAAAGATAAAACCCCTGAGAAAACACCCGATTGAAGGCTTCAGCATCAAAAACAAGCAGGCAGGCTGTGTCTAGGCATGCATGTATGTAACACATTTCTCAGTATTCCAAGGACTCACCAGCAGTGAGAGTTTCACCACAGTGAACAGCCTGTGTGACCTAAATTACATGTGTGTGTGCTTGCTGTATGGGGAATACAGAACAGCCTTATTGCAATCCAGCTGTAATTTGTGTGTATGCACAATGTGTAGGACACATTGATGGGTGGCAACATTGTAGTTGCAACCACCAGATCTTGAGCACATTAGTTCTTAAACTTCTGCACTGATTCATAAACAGGCAGACAAAATCGGGCCTTTCATTCATTCATTCTTAGAAATCAAGGAAAGAATCAACCTTTTGACCTACTCCCCTTAAAAGCAGTGATGTTTCTGCCTGGCTAAGGCAGATGCTGCTTGTCCCATCCTGTGAGTGTCTCAACAGTTAATGGGTGCCTACAGAAGGGCTGGCATAAAGCTGAAGCAATCCTTTACAGCTATTGCCCTGTGATCAACCAGGATCGTCACAGACCAACCAACTCTGCACGTCTTCCCCCCAGGAGTTTGTAATTTATTTAGCTATGTGTTCACAGCCAATCTAGACGGCTGCTTCACCAGTGTTGTACCTTGCTGCACAGGTGGCAATATTCTGGAATGGTCTGTGTCCTGCCAGTGTTCCATGTAAGAGTTCATCCCACAACACATATTTTCCTGAGCTGAGACCCAGGGAAGATTGCAGGAATGGACATGGAAGTATCTCTACAAAGGCCCTGGATCTGTTTGCAGCTTTGCTTGCTACCACCAAAAAGTGAAACAGAGTTGAAATTCTGCCCAAGAAGCTATGAGAGTTCTTACCCAGCCATGCCTATGCATAGAGAAAAATAGGACATGATATCCTTTATCCCATACTTTAAAGTGGCTTCCAGAACTACGTTGGCTTAGTAGAGGTTCAAAACAGATGCTTTAACACTGCATAACTAAAATACAATTACTATTTTAGTGTGAAACGCAAAGGCTCCACCTCAATCCCCATCAGAACTGTAGATTTCAGAATAAACCAGAATTTAATTGATTTTCTTTAATCTCTCCACAGACTTCACTCCTCTTCCCTCCTGACATATATATGTATTCACACTGGAAAAGATCAACAGTACATGTACACACACACAAACACATCCTCACATATAAACACACCAGTATGTCTTTCTCTTTCGCACAGACCCCCAGACATGACTTTCTGACACATCCACCCTCCTCTCAACACAGCTCCACACCCTAGGCAGGGTTGCTGCCTGCCAGGGATCCAGGCAGGCTCCCACAGCCCACCCAGCCCAAGTCCCTCGGGACAGATTGTTGCCACCACAGCTGGCCCCTGCGCCCCTGTGTGGGTCTTGACAGTAACATCATGGGCCTTTGCTCCTGAGCCCATAATTTGTGAGTCAGACATAAAACAAAAGCTAAAATGAAGATGATGGGGGATAGGGTGGGGAGACTTGTACAGTCCTGATTCTTACAGCAGTGTAGAACCACGTGGATCCTGCTAAACACTGCTGATTGCTTTTGCTGCACAAAGAGTAGCTGACACTAAGCCCAGCCATCTAATATGGTCAACTAGTCCTCTCTCCACAACTCCATCCCTACATTTCTCCATGCTTTCTGTTTTTATAAACCATTTAGTACTGCTTCTCCACCTGTCCTTGACTCCTCCATACACTCTGCTCTTCACACCCTCCTCCTGCCCCATGACAAGCAGGTGATGTCCTGCATCCCATTCAAAGTTAAGGTTACCCCGACAAGTCATGCATCCCGCCAAATCAGCTCGGCAGGTGCTACCCCTCCCTCCTTTCAGCATCCTGTTCTGAGCAAGGTGATAGCTATCCAGGTTTGTTTTTCCCTGTGATGTTTTATTCTCATAAGAAAAACGAGGGAAGGCAGTAAGGCAGGCTGGAAAGAAGGTAGGAAGGCAGGAAGGAAGGAAGGAAGGGAGACCCTTCCTAGAGCCTCCTACAGATGCTCATGGCTGTTTCCAACGTTTCTTCTGTAATGACACTGCTCAACACCCCAGAGGAGTAGTGAGGCTCTGGGTACAGACAAAATTATTGGTGAGAGGGAGGTGAAAGGAGAGCCAGCTCTTCTTACCTTGGGATCAGCAGTTGGGAGCAGCTGCTGCCAACACAAGGGAACCCTGAAGGTCTCCGGAGAAGCCATGGTGTTAAGCCGAGCGAAGAGGCCTGCGGTCGCAGAAGACACAGCAGAGACAAGCTGAAAGCCAGGGAAGCTGTGCAGGCTCACTGTGGGTCTGTGTGCCAGCGTGCCTTCCCTTGCCGGCTAAGGCGGTCTCTGTTCCTTCCCCGGTCCTGTTTCCAGCTATTTCCCAAAAAAGAAGGTTTTGGGCAGACTGCTATGTGCTCACACCCCGGGATGGAAACCCGAGGAGAGCTCGCCGAGAGGGGCAGCGAACGGAGAAGCATTGGGACAGCTCCGGCGGCGGTGGTTGCCCGGCCGGCGCTGCGGAGGGGCCGGGGCCAGCGGCCAAGGCCGGGCGGCTGCCCCTCGGCGGCGGCGAGCAGGGTCCTGGCCCCTGGCAGCTCCCGCGATGCTCCCTCTGCCCGGAGGAAAGGGAGTCAGTCCCCAGGCAGAGGAGAGAGACGACTCTGTTCCGCGGAGAAGATGACACCGCTCTTCCAGAAGCCTTGTCTCATTTCATGACGGGGATTTATCGCTCCTCTGGCATTCCGTTCGCCCTGTCCGCCCTCACACCTCGAACAAGCCGGGGAGCTCTGCGCTGCCCGCTCCGGCCCGCACCCGGCCGTGCCCGTCCAGCGGTGGCTGCCAGGCCGGCAGCGGAGGAGCGCGGTCCCCACGCAGGGAGCAGAGAGAGCTTCGCCCCGTTCACCGATGGGGGGCAATTCCTAGCTTTCCCTCCCAGGCGTTCCCCGTTTGAATCTGAGCTGTTGTTAAAAAGACACACCACCTGCTCTGTGCTGCCAGCGAGCGGGGAAGGAGGCACAAAGGCGGGGGATGGGAAGAACTAGCTCTGGCTGCAGACATAGAAGAGAAATTAAAATAAATAATCTCTTTTCCCAGGAAGTGCCGGACTCGGGCGCCTGGTGGGAGGACGGACTGAAGTGAGTGGTCAGCGCACATGGAGTATGGGCAAAGAGGGTCTGTAACCCTCCCGTCTCCCGGTGTGCCAGGTTGGAAACGCGAATACTCCCGGGTTTCTCTTAAAACGAGCTCAAGGACTGGTGCTTATGCATGTACGAAGCCAGTGCTTGGTTTCCCCGCTGCTTCCACCTCTGAAGATGGCTTTCTCCGAGAGCAGTCCTCCAGGCTGGGAGGACGAGGCTGTGCCACCACCCCTCCCCAGCCCAGAAATGTGCGGCTCCCTCGGCAAGTCAGACCCCGGGGCGCTCAGTGATTGGGAGTGCTAAAGCGGGTCAAAATTAGGATGTGCCTGGATGCTGTCCCGCGGGTTATTTCCTTTTCCTTCTTTCCGTTACAAGCCGTGCCCGCTGCGGCGAGGAAAGCCCGAGACGCGAGGGCTTTCCCCGGCCGCTCGGCCGCAGCACAGGCACTGAGCTGCTCTCGCTGACCGCTCTGCAGCAGCGCACCGGGTGCTGGGCACCCCACAACCTCCCGGCCCGGCCCCTCAGCACCACCCCAAAGCCGGGCGCTGACCGAAGGAGTTTGAGAGGGAACCACGGAGAGGGAAACGGAGAAAGAGGTTGGGGTAAGGATGTATGTGCGTGCGTGTGGGGAAGCCAGATCACTTGTGAATGGCTCGAAAAAAAAATAATTGGGGGAGGGCGTGGAGGGGGGGAAGCGGAAACTTTCCTATAAAACTCAGCAAAAGTCCCTCCTCTCCACGTCAGGCCAATGACACTGCTGCCCCCAAACTTTCCGCCAGCAGGAGCTATAAGAACCTCCAAGTCTTCAACTTTCTCCCAATCCCAGACACCTCGAAGGGGCTCCAAGGAGGGATCGGGAGGGATTTTTTTTTTGGTTGGCCTTTTTATTTTTTTCCTCTTGGATCCTGATGCCATCCCCCCTCCCCCCAAAGTGAGGTCNGCGGGAGCGGCAGCGCACGCAGTCGCTGAACGAAGCCTTCGCCGCCCTGCGGAAGATCATCCCCACGCTGCCCTCGGACAAGCTGAGCAANGGCCCCTCAGCACCACCCCAAAGCCGGGCGCTGACCGAAGGAGTTTGAGAGGGAACCACGGAGAGGGAAACGGAGAAAGAGGTTGGGGTAAGGATGTATGTGCGTGCGTGTGGGGAAGCCAGATCACTTGTGAATGGCTCGAAAAAAAAATAATTGGGGGAGGGCGTGGAGGGGGGGAAGCGGAAACTTTCCTATAAAACTCAGCAAAAGTCCCTCCTCTCCACGTCAGGCCAATGACACTGCTGCCCCCAAACTTTCCGCCAGCAGGAGCTATAAGAACCTCCAAGTCTTCAACTTTCTCCCAATCCCAGACACCTCGAAGGGGCTCCAAGGAGGGATCGGGAGGGATTTTTTTTTTGGTTGGCCTTTTTATTTTTTTCCTCTTGGATCCTGATGCCATCCCCCCTCCCCCCAAAGTGAGGTCCTCCCTCCTTCCTTCCCTCCTCCTTCTCCTCGCAGGCCAGCGAAGCAGCCGATCAAGGGGGAGCTGGCGGGTTAGGTGCCCCCCTCTTCTCCCTGCCCTCCCCCCCCTCCCGGCCCGCTTCTCGCGTCTCCCCCCAGAGATGATGCAGCAGGACGAGTCAAACTCGCCAGTCTCCCCCGCCGACGACAGCTTGAGCAACATCCAGACCCTCAAGCTGGCGGCCAGGTACATCGACTTCCTCTACCAGGTCTTACAGAGCGACGAGCTGGACTCCAAGATGGCAAGCTGCAGCTATGTGGCCCACGAGCGGCTCAGCTACGCCTTCTCGGTGTGGAGAATGGAGGGCGCCTGGTCCATGTCCGCATCCCACTAGCAGGCGGCGTCCCCCACCCGCATCCCCCCGGCAAGAGCCCTAGGTAAGACAGGGACCCCGAAACCGGCGGGAGGAAAGGGGGGAGAGAGGCGTGAAGCCGCCGGCTACGCCGTGAGCCGGGCACTCGTGGCCGTGGGGCGAGAGGGCCCGCACCCCGCCCGGAGGGGCCTGGCTTCCCGGAGCAGCCGGGAGCGGGGCGGCTGGAGGTGCCTCCCCCGCTCCGGCGTGTCCCTCCTCCTGCGCGGCCCGAGGTGCGCCCCGGGGGCCCACGCGTGGCCGGGCGGGGTGGGCTGCGGGCGGGAGGCGGCGGCGGTGCGGGTGTGCCCCAGCCAGATGGGGCCGGCCTGAGATCACTTTTTCACCAAACGCCGCGGAGCCAGCAGGGCTGCTAAGGCGGCTCCTGCTGCCGCCGCCGCCGCTGCTCGTATTTTGAAGTGAATCCGTGTCCTCCCGTTGTGCTGCCCGACGAGCGTTTCCTACTGCCCGAGCAGTCCCTTTCCTCGGCTCTGACACCAGGGACCGCCGGGCTGGGGCATCTATCGCACGGGCGCCGCACCGCCCGCTCGGCGAGTTCTCCCTGCTCCATTCCTGCCCGATACGCGTATTTCCAGAGACAGAGAGGTGTAGGTAGATGTTTGTGTAACTTTCGTTTCAGTAATGAGTTTTCCGCCCTTTCTGGGTTTTTGCAGATGACATTGTTCCCACAGAAGGAGAGAATGGACAATCTAGAGACTCTGAAGTTGGATACAATTTTTTTTGATCTTGTCTAACAAAAAATGTACCAAGGATTTCTTGGAAATTAGAAGAGTAATATCCAAATTCAAAGCAGGGCGTGGGGAGCACTTAAGGAAAGAAAGAGAGAAGGGCTTTGGACAGTGACTACCCTCTGGGCGTCGGTACAATCCACACATCTCTGCATTCTGATAGAAGTCTCAATCGTTCGATATTTTTTTTTTTTTTAGTTTTGACGAAGAATGTTGGAATTGAACTTTTTTTTATTTGCCCTTTTTTTTTTTTTTTTCGCATGCATGCATTCCCAAGAGGTCGTGCCTATGAGCCACTGATGAAAGGAAATACATTATTGCATTATTGTGGACTTTCTTCATTCTTGAATGAAACCAAGCAGCCAACCAAAAATATCCCTGTAGAGATGAAAACCTTTTATTTTTTTTTTTTTAGGGGGGAATAAGCTGGGCTCAAGCTGTTATATACCCGGTTCCTAACTTTTTTTTATTATTATTATTTTCCTCTGAGAAAAAAAATAAACATTTTATTTATTTATTGATGACCCATGTTAAAATGCAAATAGATCCGGTGTCTAAATGCATTCCTATTTTTATGATTGTTTTGTAAATATCATTGTATATTATTTTTCTGCAATAAATAAATATGATTGAAATTTTAATAACCTTAAAGTTTGGTTTCTCTGAGAACTCAGGGTTAAAACTGTAGATAAATACCTGCTTGTTGAGCTGTAAAGACACCCAAGAGAGAGGGGGCACTAGTATAAACAAACCAGGCGAAAAACGCAAATAAACTAGCTACTGACAGACACAGGCACGTTATTTATTGAGACAGCTTTATTATTCTGTGCCGAAGCTCACTGCATCTGCAGAGGAAGGTATTGTCTCTTCTCTCTTTCTCTCCCTCTCCCTCTTTAATCTTCATGCCAGGCACGGCGGAGTTGCGCAGGGAGTGGAGTTTTCACAGCAGAGCTTTACCGCTGCCTTCGTGTTTTGCCCCCGGTATGAGGCAGGAGAGGGACCCATTCCCCAGCCCCCGGTACTTTTGCTGATATCCCTGGGGAAGTGGCATCGGTTTTAAACAGGGATTCGTCCATCCAAAGGCAAAGCAAAAGAAAGTGATCTTGAAATAGGGAAGTGTCTAGCGAGTGGGGTTTTCCGGTGGAAGTGATGTTTGCTCTGCTCTCTAGGGTTTTATATAATATATATACTAACGATCACGTTTTCGTTGTGGAAAGCACGGAGAGATACCCTAACCAGCCCTCTTCTCCTTTTCTACGCATAGGGCGTATATTGCCCCTCTTTCTTCTCACCATACATTCCGCGGGGCCCCAGTATGCAGCGAGAACCCGAGCTGCAAAAGAGAGGGAACCTCCAGATCTGAGGGTTCGGAAGGAAGGTGAAAGGGAAGTTGTAAAAAAAACCCCAGAAAACAAAACCTCTCAAAGCAAACCTCAGCCCTTATAAACGGACAGCTGATTGGGTGTCTGCTGTCACTTGCTTATCTCCCAGCGCTTGGCAGCCGGGCAGTGAGCGGGGAGCTGCGCGTCCTGCCCCTCCGCGGCCGCGGAAGGTGCGCGGGGACCGCTGCTGCCCCGGGAGCTGAGCTGTGCCCTCCGTGGAGACAGGCACTCTGCCGCCGGGGTTCGGCCAGTGTCTCGGGTAAATAGGATGGGGTAGTTTTTCAAGACAGAGCCTGCTTGCATAGCCCATGCGTTGACTTAATTGCCTGTATTTGTTTCCACATCCACATATTGCCGTCTATTACCCACATAGCGGTATTATACATATAATATCGGGCATATTTTTAGCCAATGCGCAATGTTTACAGTAGAGAGCCCGCAGCGCTGGTTTGCACTGACGGATTAGCGAGGACTTGAAAATTAGATGACGGCCCTGGTGGTCGCCGCTCTCAGTGATGGAGAGGCGGGGAAGACTTTGCGAGCTCCTGAAGGGTCGCTGCCTTTCCCCGGCACCCTGGTGCCCGCAGCTGCCCTCTCAGAGACTCCGAACCCCCGGCTCCGATGCGACCGGCTGCCGAGGAGCAGGTAATGTCTGCCCGCATTACCTCGGCTGCAGCAAGGGCGAGAGACACGGGGAGCCGGCGCAGCTTTAGCAGTGAGTCTAAGGGAATTTGGGAGGTTATAGAAGATTTCGATTGTTCCTTTCGGGGGAGAAATCACACCGGGGAAAGGTGGGGAAAACTCCTCACGTTTAGACAGAAAATAGGTTCCGGGAGTGAAAGAAACAGCCGACCAGACGAGCTGTTCGGTGCTGAAGAGAAGGCATGTTGCGTGAAAGTGGATTCCTGCGAAATATGAACGAGGAATCAAGTGCACTTTTAAAGCCACGAATCAAACTGTGCTCGGCCTCAGAAATCGGGAGAGGCCCCTCTTGATGGACATAAACCTGTCTGGCTCTGTTGCAACCAGCAAGAGGACTCTGGGCCAACCGGTGCAACATTTTTCCAGCAAGCTAAACACCCGAGTGAGAAAAATCCCTAATTCCTATCCGTGGGGCTCATGCCACCGGCAGGTCATTATTTCTCACTTCTATGTCCCTCCGAGCGAGTCCCTGACGGCGCCGCAGCATTCCCGGGCAGCAGGCACTCAGCCGGCGCTCTTTTCCGGCTGACAACTTCTACCTTAGCCGCCCTAAAAAAAAAAAAAAATTACAAAAAAACATAAAAGGGAGATAAACCTGTTTTAAAACCACTAGCGTACCCTTTCCTGGGTTGAAACTGCGGGCTGCAGATGCCTGGTGCTCCTCGGGCTAGAGCCAAAACCGATTAAGTCAGCGTTAGGCTTACTGAAGGAAAAAAAAGAAATAATATGTATATTAATTTGCCTTCTGGGAATTTTAAACACTCTTGCAATCGGGAAATTAGCTCTGCCTTTGGAAATCCTGATTGATTTCGCTTTTTATTTCTCAGAGGCATCAATCTACCCCGTGTATTCGCAGGCTGAGAGGTCCGGGCCCGTGCGGCCGGGGCGCGGAGCGGCGGGGCCGGCGCTGCGCCTCCTGCGGAGCGGCGGGCGGGGGGCGCCGGCCGCGGGCCCTCGCACATTCCTGGGTTTGGCAGGGGCCGCCCCGCTGCTTTCTCCAAGCCCATATCGGATTCCTCCCCGGCGTATGATTTCACTTGAAGTCCTGCCCAGGAGCCCTTCAAAGTGCGCTCTTGTCCCGCTCCCATGATGTCAGGCGGTTTTCCCTGCATCTGTAATTTTAAGAAAAACAAACAAACGCGCCGTGGGGATGTGGGGGGAAATGGAGGGAGAGGGCGGGGGCACAAAAGTCGCGGAAAAGCGCAGAGGGAGAGGGACTCACCTGCGGCGCCGGCAGCCCGGGCACCTGCCTCCCGGGGCGCGCAGCCGCGGGGCTCGGCGACTCGCGGGAACGGGCTCAGCTGTGGCGCCGCTGCTCCCCCAGTCGCTCTCGGTGGCTGCGTCCGCCCGGGTCACACGGCTCTCCCTTCACCTGCCCGCTCCGGCAGGCAGCAGACCCGCCGGGAGAGCGGGAGCGCTCCCGCCATAAATTAGCATCTTTGGGAAACGGGTGGTGGTGGTGGTGACGGCAAATCCAATCCACCCCGTAAAGGGATCCGGGAGGCTAAAGCAAAAGAAAAAAAGAGGCGCACACATCCACATCCCATCAAGACTTATTTTATTTGCTGCACACATAACCTGCCCGCAGTAAACATGGCACAGGATGTATTTTACATTAACTTCTGCACCAGCTTCTTTCGACTTCAGTCCACTTAATGTTCTTGGCAAATCAAAGCACGTGTCCTTTGAAGAAGGTGTGTAATTGGAGTTTAAGGCATGTATGGAATTCCCAGATGTCTATAAAGTAAGAAGGAGCATTTGGCAGGTCACTTGAAGGTGGAGCAGGTTAAAATCACTTGTAGAAAAGTCCCCCTTTTCTTTTTTAAAAGCAAACAAGCCGGCCATTTATACGGACCGAGTGATCGACATTGCGGGAGGCTTAGAACGCTTTTACAGAGCACGAACGATAAAGCTGAGGAAACCTAATGATGATGGTAGCACCCGTCTTAAAATCCGAAATAAAAAGCAAAATAAAACTAAATATTCAGATCGGCGAAAAAATTGTCCATTCTCTTGGTAATTCCTTATCTTCTCCGCCCGCTCAGGATCACTTACACCGTTCTTATCTACATAGTCGTCTTGGTTAGCGGACACTCCCCATTCTTTTCATAAAGAAGTGACATTAAATTTGCAGAAACTTTACAAAATTTCCCTTGTTCACTGTATGGACAAGGGCAAGAAAAGAAGAGTTTTATTCCAAAATAATTCAGACGAACCACGCTGGGATAAAGACGGCTAAATTTATCAGGAGCAATTAATAACAGCAGAAATAATAATGGAATAGGTTCAGGACAATTAGATGCTGATAATTTCACTTTGAGAGTATTATCAGCGTTCGTGCAAAATATTAGCTCAAGTAAGACCACGGGTTCGCTTGGGGGTGTGTGGGGGGGGGGGGGGGGCTGCAAATCCTGCTTGCTGGGCTGCAGAAAACCCAAAGTAAAATATTGCGGCGGGAAGAAGACCCGCTCTGCTCTCCTAATGCGGGGAATTCTGGAGGCGGGAGGGGGAGAGATGAGGAAGGATGCTCTTGGGAAGGGTCGGGGTCTCCCCCTCATGATTAGAGTTGCTTTGTTCTAATCGAGCAGAGGCAGAGTCATTAAACAAGCAGTCAAGAAAGGAGCAATACACGTGACTGCAGCCGTGGAGGAAAGGATAGCTTCAGAGGGGAAGGGATTTTGACATGTGAAAAGTTAAGCAGGTACCTGAAGGAGGTTTATTTTGACCAGATGTTAGAGCTTTTATGAAAATGTCACGTGAAGCGAACAGATGTACAACTTGCAAATGGAGCCCCGCCTTGTAAACACTGGGAAGAGAAAGGCTCGCAGAAATTCAAGTATAAATCATTCCTCCTTTTTCTGTATGTGTGTATTTGCACATATATGTGCAGTATGTAGACTTTCTTTAAACTGCTTTTTATTTGTTTGTGAAAAGAAACCAAAAGAACCATTCTGTCCAAGCTTGCTACCCTCTTCCAGTGCGCCTAACCAGTTTGCTTCCTTCCTTCCCTCCTTCCTTCTTTCCTTCTTTCCTTCTTTCCTTCCTGCCTTCCTGTTTTTCTTTCTTTTTATCTTTCTTGCTCTCCCCTTCCAGCTCTTGTTCTCTTTTTCTCTTTCTCTGTTTCTCTCTTTCTCTCTTTTCTCTCTTTCTCTCTTTCTCTTTTATCATTCTTTCTTTCCCGCCGGTTGACCTTTATTCTCGGGTCCGTTTGATCCCAGGGAAAGTATCGGATCTCTCCTGGGAGGAGAAACTGAAACTAATCAATTGCCTTCTATTTGAAGGTGGGTAGGAGCTCCTAAGAGCGCAGAAGAAAGTCTGGGCTGGCAGCCCCTGGCGCCCCGGGCGTGGCTGTGCCCGGCTGTGCCCGGCTGTGCCCGGCTGTGCCGGCGCTCCCGGCCCCAGGGCGCGGGATCCGCGGGCGAGGAACCCCCTGCTCTTCCCTGCCCTGCCCTGCCCTTTCCTGCCCTGCCCGGCCCTGCCCTGCCCGCTCTGGCCCGGCCCCTGCGCGGGAGGGTGGCAAAGCCACGGCTCTCCAGGAAATTAAAAGCTGTCCTCCTTTTGGCGTTCGCAGCAAGGCACAGACGGTCCCTCCGTAGATGCCAGCCCTGCGTTCCGGGGTGGTTTTTTTTTTCCGTTTTGTATGGTTTCCTTTTGTATGATTGCTGTTTTCCAGAAGGTCCTGTGGCATTTTAATGTAAAATCTGTGTTGATTTTACCCCCGGTGGCCGCGGTAATGGGTGCGGCGGCAGGCTGGCAGGTGGTGGGACGGAAGGTGATCCCTCTGCCAGCCCATCGGCCAGAGGGTCAGGAATGGCCCGGGAAAGATCCCCGCTGGAGCCAGAGGCAGCCCGAGTCTGTCGGACTCCTGCAAACAACCTGCTTATGTCTCGTTCACAGACCATTTCGATGAGCTGTAGATACGCCTTGCTTATTTCTGCACACCTATTTCTACAAGTGGATTTGACATATTAATTTCGAACTGCGGTGGAGGCTTTTATAATAGATACCTCTACTGAATAATAGACGAGTTTTCGCTGAATTTTGCTAGACAGCAATAATTCAGTCATTTTTTTTCTTTTTATGAAAATGTTTTCAAAAGCAAAAAGGCTGACATCAAGCACGTTAGCTTTTAGAATGACAATGCAGAAGTATATAACGCAGATAAATAGACTGAGGTGCTGTCCATAACAGATAGCATCAGCCTAAAAGTCCCTAGCGATTCTTAATCTCCATTTATTGCCTTTGAGTCACAATCAAATGATCTTGTAAAAATGTTTAAAGTTTTTTCAAATAAAAGAACCCTTTTATTTAAAGAAGTGTAGTACTTTTCTTTCCCCCCTCCATTTCTTATTTATTAATGCTATAAACGACAGACTCAGGATAGCCAGCTGATACCACAATTTTCAGCAAATGCCGATTTGAACTGTATTTTAAACTGCAATTTAGAAAACAAAGGGAAAACGGCTTTCACGTTTGTGTCAAAATTTGAAAAGGAGTAAGGCTTTCCTTTGTGAGTGAAAATGTGTAGATTCTGGACCCAGCCACGAACACACACACACACGCACACACACACACACACACACACACACTCGCTTCTGAACCATAGAGCTATCAGACATGTTTAGTGACTGAGTAAGACGCTGTCCACGAAGGGGTTGTTGATGTAAGAACCTAATTAGTGTTAATTTCAAACAGGCGGCTAATTCCTCCACGGAACCTCAGCACTTTCAAAGTGCTTTGCCATGCTTCATATTTAATTATTTGCGATGGAAAATATATCCATTTCCCATGAAGAAAGATTAACTAATTGATGAGGTTTTCTTTCTTTCTTTCTTTCTTTCTTTCTTTCTTTCTTTCTTTCTTTCTTTCTTTCTTTCTTTCTTTCTTTCTTTCTTTCTTTCTTTCTTTCTTTCTTTCTTTCTTTCTTTCTTTCTTTCTTTCTTTCTTTCTTTNAAAATTTTCCTTCCTTCCTTCCTTCCTTCCTTCCTTCCTTCCTTCCTTCCTTCCTTCCTCTTTCTGTTTTTCTCCCTCTCTAAGCATCTTGGAACACCTTTCAACTTCAAGGTTTTTACACCAATATAAACCAGATCCAGAACAGACTCCCTTCCCCCCCTCCTTCTCCCAGTCCTCAGATCTGAACTTAAAACATATATCATAGATCAGTTTTCATCCAGCGAATTTAGACATAGTTCCTCGACCTGTATTTTCAAAGAGATTTTGGGCTGGAGTCTGCAATATTTAATCCAGTCAGCTATTAAATGTCCTCCAGCTTGAATAAAAAATTTAAACAGGCATCTGTGCTGGGGATAATGATAGTTAAAGCAGTTTGGGGTATAGTGTGTGTGGCAGAGAAGGGGGAAATGGACAGAAGGATAATGATTAAGTCTTTGATTTGGAAAATTCCTGAGTTTTAGGAGTTCTGTCAGAGTAGTGGTGGGGAAGAACATGAAAGAAACCCCTTTGCTCAAAGGCATGGCTTAAATGGGGAGAAACAGTACTAATAATACGTGACAGTGCCTGACACTCGCCTTTCTTCTGCCTGCCCAGCAGTAACATGATACCTGCTCCCCCAGGGATGGCCAGGCCCAGGATGGGCAGCCAGCCCCTGCAGGGGACCCAGCTCTGCTGCACGGGGTGCTCCGACGTCGGGAGGGTTTCCCCAAGGTCCGATCCCACCAGCAGGGATCCCCCAAACACCTCACCAGCAGGGTTTTCCCCTTCTTCCCCCTGAGACCTAGGGATGGATGGGTTGGGAACTTGAGGGTATTTAAGACAGAAAAGTCTCTTTCTTTTCTTTTTCTCNTTCTCTTTTCTCTTTTCTCTTTTCTCTTTTCTCTTCCTCTGCCAATTCTTGAGCTGATGGCTATTTGAAAGATGGAGTTAGGGACTGGGTAGATTCCTAAAATCCTACAGGGCTTGGATCCATGGAAAAGAAGAGCAGAGCATCAAGAAGAGGTTCTGCCTTTGACTTGATGAAGCACGTGTCAGATTCTGCAGTTCAGGCAATTAAAACTCGATTCTGATCAAAGGGCTTCGTAAATCACCAGGAGAAGTGAACCGGGCAGAGACAGCTGTCTGTGTGAGCAAGCGGGGGGCAGCTTCTTATCCCCACCTTTCAGACACTGTCATCCTCTCACACTGCCTCCATGGAGTCTCACTGGGAGTAGATTTTTCCTGCTGTTTTATGGAGGCTTGTTTATTTATGGAAGCATTTCAGTAAGAAAAAAATATATGGAAGGAGTTCATGACCATTGATGACTATTCCAGGAACAGAGGTACCACAGTATTTTCTGATTAGAGAAAAAAATACTAGATGCTGAGGAAATAGTGACAAAAAATACTTCCCTTACCCTTAAGAATGAAGCATGAGATGTAGGATTATCTGTGCTGGCCTAAGCCCTGGACAGCCCTGAGTGCAGAGCAGAGAGCTCATACCAAGGAGCTCCTGGCTCTACTCTCAGCTGGCTCCACTGCTAGGGTCTGGGCAATGAAAGGGAGAGGTGGAGGGAGAAAAGGAGAAGGGAAAAGGATTTTGCATCTGAGTGAAGGCAGAGCCTCTTCATTCTTGGAGCAGAGCACAGGGAATTCATGCAACCCAGTGTGTGCCAGCCCTTGTCTGTGAGCAGTCCTCAGGTGTCAAGGGCACTCCTGCCATTCAATTCCCCACTAGTGCATCTTCCCATGTCAGATGTAGTGTGTTGTAGGAGTTTACAGCCTGAAGGGCTGCTCTTTGATATTGGAATTTAGGGGTGAACATATTAGTGCTCTCAAGACACTTGTCAAATTTGAGTGCTTTCTGGGTGATTTATGGCAAGAGGCTCCTTTCTGACACTTCCAGACGCCAAACCTTTCACCTTGCAGAAAACGTACTTGCAATAGCCAGGGTGAGTTTGTGCCTGCTCTTTTACACAGCTACTATGGGGTAAGAAGGTGGTAGGCAAGGCCAGTAAGGAACCTTTTTATGAGATTAGCCAGCGGTTCGAATGGTTTTTACAGTCTCCTTCCAGCATGCAGGCTATCCACTGACATGCAACACTGAACCCATCCTATCCCTCCAGAGGAATGCATGTCACCTTTTCTCTCACCACATCATTCCTTCAGATTGCCTTAATTTGCACTTCAGCCAGCTTGCAAATCTTTCTCTGCCCTGTTTGTCATTTGACCAGCTGAATCATCAAGAGACTCTGAAGCTCCTTTTAATACAAGAGATTTCAGAGATTTTGCTGAACAGAGGGCAAATATGGAGTGAGAATTTGAGACAGGAAAACAGGGGGCATTCATCTTCAGAGTCCATAAATCACCATGAACTCTCCCAGGCTACTCCAACAAGCCTGGGATTCCCTTGCCAGAGATGAGTCACAGATAAATTACTCAAGGCCTGCAGAGAACAAAAGGTTTGGCCAAAAGCTGCAAGGGGATGGGTGTTCTCCAAAAAGTAGCGGAAGCCTTGCAAACACATGCCTCTCGATGGATGGTGGAGCCTGATCTGCATTCCTGGTTCTCATGAACAGCAGGAAATAAAAACAAAAATAGATCAAAATTCACTGTGTGTTGACTTCTTTCCTGCATTTCTTGGCAGGTGGACTCAGACGTTTGATCTCACTAAGAGACAGTTTTCCATCTGAAATTGAAATAGCCCCTCCTCTCAAACTACATGCATCAGCAAAAGAAATTAACATTGATCTTGGCTAGGACTAGGTGGGGAGAGAACTATCATCATGTTAGAGATAGCATTGCAAGGACAGCTGTTCATCTGTGGTTATCTGATCACTTCCTCTGAGGAATGTCATTATAATCTAAGAGTGTTGATTTTTAAAGATTCTTCAATGCTGTGATCAAATTATACCATATGGACTATAAACAATGAGAGAGAGAGAAATTGAGAGGAAGGGAGGCAGGAAGGCAGGGAGGAAGGCAGGCAGGCAGGCAGGCAAGCAGGAGGGAAGGAAGGAAGGGAAAGAGGAAAGAAAAAGAAAGGAAGGAAGGAAGGAAGGGAGGAAGGAAGGAAGGAAGGGAGGAAGGAAGGAAGGAAGGGAGGAAGGAAGGAAGGAAGGGAGGAAGGAAGGAAGGAAGGGAGGAAGGAAGGAAGGAAGGGAGGAAGGAAGGAAGGAAGGGAGGAAGGAAGGAAGGAAGGGAGGAAGGAAGGAAGGAAGGGAGGAAGGAAGGAAGGAAGGGAGGAAGGAAGGAAGGAAGGGAGGAAGGAAGGAAGGAAGGGAGGAAGGAAGGAAGGAAGGGAGGAAGGAAGGAAGGAAGGGAGGAAGGAAGGAAGGAAGGGAGGAAGGAAGGAAGGAAGGGAGGAAGGAAGGAAGGAAGGGAGGAAGGAAGGAAGGAAGGGAGGAAGGAAGGAAGGAAGGGAGGAAGGAAGGAAGGAAGGGAGGAAGGAAGGAAGGAAGGGAGGAAGGAAGGAAGGAAGGGAGGAAGGAAGGAAGGAAGGGAGGAAGGAAGGAAGGAAGGGAGGAAGGAAGGAAGGAAGGGAGGAAGGAAGGAAGGAAGGGAGGAAGGAAGGAAGGAAGGGAGGAAGGAAGGAAGGAAGGGAGGAAGGAAGGAAGGAAGGGAGGAAGGAAGGAAGGAAGGGAGGAAGGAAGGAAGGAAGGGAGGAAGGAAGGAAGGAAGGGAGGAAGGAAGGAAGGAAGGGAGGAAGGAAGGAAGGAAGGGAGGAAGGAAGGAAGGAAGGGAGGAAGGAAGGAAGGAAGGGAGGAAGGAAGGAAGGAAGGGAGGAAGGAAGGAAGGAAGAAAGGAAGAAAGAAAGAAAGAAACTTTTAAGAATTTTTCCTGTATGTAGAATTAGCTGTGTTTGGTGAATATTCTCAGATAATACTTGTTGCCTATATTAATGAGGTTAATGAGGAGAGGAAAATACCCTCTGCTTACATCCACATTATTTCAATTTACAAGTGAATCTGTTTCGTCTGGATGATAAATGGATCAATCCATCTTTTAAATTTTTTTTTGCGCAGAACTGGTCCTCTTTCTTCGAATCTTAATCAGAACCTCAACAGAAAAATTGATTTATGTAAGACTGGCAGCTCTTTTAAAGAACCTTTCTTCTCTCTCCTGTCCTTTGTTGGCCAACCATATCAAGAGACTAGGATTGCCTTAGTCCTGCTGCATCCGTATTTCCCATGGAGTGAAAAGAAGCTTCCCCAAACTTCAAATGTATCAAATATTTAGCATCTGAAGGAGCTAGGCCAAAAAGTAAATAAACATTTAATTATTTCTGAAGCATAGAGGGCACTTACAACACCAATACCTTGTTACTGTATCTTGGCATGGGGAAAAAGGTCAACAACATACTTTCATATTTCCTGGGCAAGACAATGCTCCCACCAAAAGACAACATAACCCCTCGAAACTGCAAATAATTATAATTAATTAATATTTCGTAAAAATAGCACATAATAGGTTGGTGATCAAAGAGGCTATTACCTGCATATTACATAATGGTAGAGTGGTGTTAAAGATTCATATGCAGAGAAAAGCATGTAGTTATTATATTTTTTTTCCATGGTAAACAAGAAAGAGAATATTTTTATTGACAAGTTTCTTGTCTGAAATGAGTTATCTGCACTTGACTATGCAGCTATGGGAATAGAGAAAAAAATCCCAAATATTTTTCTGATGAAACAGAAGGGAAATCCCCAATTTTAAAGAGAAAGATAGCTTCAATATATCAATCATTAGGAATGTCATGCAGAGGAATATTCCTTATATGGCCTTATCTAACAGGATCAGCTCTGTGGGAGTCCTTCAATTCAGCTCTTGGGGCAACAACCCAGGCTAGCACTGCGTTATTTTAGCATATCCCAAGCTAGCTCTTAGATAAATGGAAATTCTATCTGATATGGGTAGGAGACTGAAATGGAACACCCTGAGAAGGCCTTGCTATTATTGTCGCACACAACTCCTAGCAAGACTTGACTTCAATTTAGATCTAGGCAGGGGCAGTTTTAAACATGACATCACTATTTCAGGAGTTATACATCAGATTCTACCAAAACAAAATCACAAGTCCGTGCTGCCACTTTCATATTTTAATTAGGGGAATAAATATGTAAGGTATCTACAACAATATAGGGTACCTAAACCAATATACATTTCATTTATACCGTGTGCCTATCTAATTCAAATGTAGTCCTATATCCAAAATACTCAACCTTTGTTCATTTCCTTTGGTCACCAGTCAGTTTTCTCCAGAAAAGTTTATTCCTGCCTTTATACATGAAACAAATCTTCTGGTTTCCTTTTTTCCTTAAGCAATGCAGAACAGCTAAAGAACCAAAGTTCAAAGTTCTAAAAAAACTCCATTCTGAATCAGAGCTAGATTTATGTCAAATGAGGGTAAAAAATACAAGTTTGAGTCTTTTGTTTGTTTGTTTGTCTGTTTTTGTCCAAATATACCACCTACCACAGGGCCTGAATAGCAGGTGTTTGAACAGCGATGTCTATCTGGAAAGAACATTGGCTACTACTAATTGGTTATCAGCTCTCTGTTCCACAGACACTTACGCAGCTGGAGGCAGGGAAACTATAAGATTTTGGTTTTATAGGAGCTTTTCTAGGTTAAAAAAATTAACTCCTTTTTTTCTGTAGTTTTTTTTTCTTATGTATTATTAATCCCTTCCTTCCCTCCACCCCAAATTAATGGCAGAATGTGGTTTAAAGGATTTATTAGTATTAATTTTTGATCTTTTACTTTATTCATGCACATCACTAAGTAATGTAGACGTGCCAGATGAATGCCAGTTTATACCATTTATATGAGGTTATGTATATTTTGTGCCCTGTAATGGCAGAGAAAATAGTGACATGACTCGGGAAAAAAACTTTTTCAAAGTTGTGTCTTGTACTTCCTGCAGAATACAAGAAATTTCTTGGAGATTAATAATACTTGCCCACTTTACAGGAGGATTTACTTAATTACCTCTTAATATCTGAGTATATCAAATGGAAGATGTTACCTAAGTACAATGTATTTTAGTCCTTAGCTCAATATATAGCATTATGCAGCCCATGCTATTTAACTGCATGTAATTACATCTCTGTGGAATACATATTAATTTACACCATTGGTCATATTGCATGAACATGGCTTAAACCAGGAAGTCTTAATAGATGTTCAAAGATCATGAAGAGGAGTGTGACTGCTGTTCTGAGTATTTGCCTTTTATTTCCAATTATATAGATATTATGAAAACTGGATACCTCTATATTAATATGATATTAGCAAGAGTAAATATGTTGCCTTAAAATCTGCTATATTTAATTAAATATTTTCTCTCAAGCTAAAACAAAACCCATTTCAGTCTTTTAAGATTATGTTAAGGTTATCTTCATTTGTATTGCTTGTAAATTAAATATAATCTAATGCTTCCAAGAAAACATGGACTTTTACGCCTAGATTTTTATGGGAACAGTCAAGCTGAATGCTATGTTTACTGGGTCAAGTGTTGGCCCTTTTACTCTAGTTGAGTGGCATTTCACTCTAAACAGTCCCACCAAAGCAAATGGATCTGTTACAGAAGTAAGGAGTTACTCACTGTGAGCTGGGATCCCACAACTGCCAGTAGTAATTCTTGTTTAAGAAGAGATATTAATATCTGCAAGGAATGGTAGGCTTTTGACAAAGAACAGAATTCCAATGCAACAGAAAAAAGAGATTCACAAAGCAGAATGTGATTTGTCGAGTCAATTTTGTACTGTACACTGTCAATAAAGTCTTCGTGTCATAACATGGCATGAATAATTTTTTCCAAACCAGATGTAGCAAGAGAGACTAGGACCTTTTGAACTTTTTTCCAGCAAAAGAAGAATATGGCCAGTTAGTTAGCAATATTGGAGCTAATTGTCCATGAAATTAACTTTAAATTTACTGTTAATTTTTATCAGTTTAGCAGTTTCTCTTGGGAAATCTTGAATAATTAATCAAAGTGACATCTAAGTTACTTTCTAGCCTGGATGTTTTCCTGCAGCATCATCAAATACAGTGTTTGTCTTTTCCAGTGCAGACTGTAGATTTCCCAGCTGTATTAACAGAAGAACATCCTTCTCAAATACTGTAGCTGAGAGATATGGCCTGGTGCTTATTTGAGATGAGTCGCTTTTTTTTCTGCTTTAAACCTCTTCTTGTCATTGCCACTGTTAGGGCCAAGCACAACTATATTGAGAAGAGAAGAATCACAATCTCAAGGCAAAGTGTAGCTTTCTTCATCCTCTAATACACAGCACATCCTTATTTGATTCAGCTCCAACTGAATGCATGGGAGAACGGTGCAACCAATCTCTTCCTCCATTCTTACATCACCTTTAATTTATGGTAACATTTCTGTAGTGAGTAGCCTACAAAGCTGCTCCTGAAGATGTCATTGAACTAGCATTCCCTTCCATACTATCCCAGAATCTAAACCGAAAATATTATGAGAAATACAAGCAGATTAATTTCCATGCCTGAAGTTTGTGTCCTCAGTGACCTTGCTGAGCAGTCACACCAACCCCTTCATCCAAGTTATTGATGACGTTCAGCAGAACTGGTCCCAATATTGAGCCCTGGGGGACACAACCGGTGACAGGTCTCCAGCCAGACCCTGCACTACTGATTACAGTAGTAATCACTCTGGGATCTGCCATTCAGCCAGTTCTCCAGCCACGTCACAGTCCACTTATCCAGTCGTCACTCCCCATAAGGGTGTTGTCAGAGGCAGCGCCAAAAGCCTTGCCAAAATCAACCTCGACGATGTTCCCTGCTCTTCCCTCAATCCATCCAGGCAGTTGTTTCATTGTAGACGGCAATCAGGCTGGACAAACATGATTTACCTTTACTGAGTTCACGTTGACTCATCCTGTACACCTTCATGTCATCCATGTGGATAGAGATGTCCTCCAGAATGAAGTGCTCCTTCACCTTCCCAGGGATGGAAGTGGGACTGTCTGGATGGTAGTAGCTCCTTCTCCTTCTTGTCCTTTCTGAAGACTGGGGTGATATTTGCTTTCTTCCAATCCTCAGGCGGCTCTCCTGGTCTCCATGACCTTTCAAAGATGATTGTGAGTGGCCTCACAATGTGTCTGCCAGCATTCTCAGAACTCATGGATGCATCCTGTCAGTGATGCAACCAGAGTTTTTAAATGGTGCTGAGAACAAAGCTAATATGAACAATCCCCAGTATATCTGACTGTCAGTACTGTCAAAAGATCTTACTTCTTGAAAAAAATCTTGTTTTCTCAACACTTAATCTTTTTTACCCAAATGTTCACAAGTAAGCAAGCAGAAACTTTGCTATTCCCAGCTCTTCCCTGAGGCTATGGTGAATCAATGATAGTTTCTTTTTTATTGCACAAGCCTGGTTTAGAGACATGGGCAGGAGGTTTGCCAAGGCCACCTGCCCCAAGTCAGCCAGGCTTAGGGGACCTGAAGGGAAATGACCCTCTGGCTTTGTGTGGGGTGCACAGCTGGTGTCAGGGGCACACCACTGCTGGAGCAGGGGCTCCACAGGCCCAGGAGTACTGATGCCTGTGTGGTCATCTGTCCCACGAGATCTGCAACCAGTGCTTTCACACCTTGCAGTCAAAATAGTTACCAGAGGGGGCTGGCCTGGGATAATGGATCTAGCTATTATCCAGTAACACAGATTGTGATTTCCCAAGCTTCATGGATTTTATCTGAAAATATCAGTCAGATCTCCACAGTTTTTCTTCATTCAACAGTAGCAACAATTCTACTCCAATTTCAGACATCAGCTCACCTCTCTTTCCCCTCCATGGGAAAGGTTAAGGAAGAATAATCATTCATTAGTGGAAATAAACCATTATTTGATATAACATTTTCTTCATTGCTTGGCAGTTTGGCACCTCTCCTCACAAGCTGGGATACATTTATTATTCAGCAGTAAATTTTTAGGGGATGAATATAAGAGAGTGGGGACATTGTTTCAAAGTGTTTGCTAACACAGCAGACAAAAAGCATTTTGTACTGATCTGCAGAGATGGTGGACACAGGTTGTGTTTATTTGTTCTTATGCTTTTTAAAGGCATTAATCATCAGCCTTTTACTGAGCTTTGCACTTTTCTCTGCACATAACATCAAAAGAGAGGTTTAAAGCTCTATAACCTCTATAACTCAAGAACGCTACTCTTGAGTATTTCTGTTTCTTGTTTTGCTTTGTGGTTGCTAACCACAGGAGAAATTTGTCTTTTTTACATATGCTGGAAATAATTTACTGACTTTAGAAATATTAAACCACAAGAAACCCCCTACATTAAAGTAACATTAAGGGTCTGCCTAAAACCCACAAAAAGCCAGGAAATTGAGACTTTAAGCTGAAACTCTGATCTGATGCTCCAATCCTTATTTACCTCATAGGGTATAGGTGTCTCCAGTGAGGGGAGTGGGAGACAAATCTTGGTTGCCTGAGCGCTCATGTTGTTCCCTTGTCTTCTCTCACCAGCTGAACACCACTATCAGTCAACAAGAAGCACTTGATCAGGTGATATCTTTTGGCACATCTTTAGATTTCTAACAGGACAGATGATTATTGTTAAAAAGGAAAAGCTCAAGGTCCTTTCTCACCTGAGAAATTGTCAGCTTCACAAAAGATTTTTGTCTCTACAAAGTTGTGTTGTGTAGTTTGCTGACAGAGGAAGTTGTGGAAGCAGACAGCATCAGTAATTTCAAAAGAATTAGACAAACTCATGGACAGTGTGCTGGTAAACAGAAACCTAGTGAGTGGTCTACATCTAGGATCTCTAATAACAGCTGTGGATGTTGAACATGTTGAAAATGTACAAGACATACATATATATATGCCGGACTCACAGTTCTGTTGTCTCTGACATCAAAAGAGAGTTGACCCAAAAAGGCTTTACTCATGTTCTTATTGTTTAACTGTCCAAAATAGTAATAAATGACAGTTTCATCCTTAATTATTATTTATTCTTCTAATTTCCCTTGGGAAAGACTTCTTTTTGATAGTTCAAACCTTAATCAGAACTATTGAGCAAGACCTTTCACAGCATTGCTCTGCCTCAGGACCTGTGCCAGAAAGAAAAGAGTAAGTGGTCTGTGCTCCTCTTCTCGTGCTGAAGAAACACTACCTTGCTCAATCTACTTCATATTTAGAGCAGGGTGCAGCACAGTCTTGTCCTGATACATATTTCAGCTTTTCTCCTCTACCAACAAGAAGAGGGGAGAGGCAGCAACAAAGCAGTGCTTTACATCTTCTTTCTTTGCCAGTCAACCAGAGGAAAACAATCAAATTGGAAACCAACATGAAGTACTTGAGACAGCTGTTTCAGAGAAACAGCTTGTCTGGACCTGATAATAGGAGTTCTATTTATATTCCCTTTTTCAAGATTAAAACCATCAGTTCACTGGGTGGTTTAGATGAACTGGGTAGGTTCATCTAAAGACAGTGAGATGGTTTTGGAGGTCTTGAACAGGTACAGAACTGTAACCATCTTTACTGTACTGCTAGATGGGAGTAAAGGCTCAACTAGATAGGAAGCTTCTTTTAAGAAATATGGATATAGCAAAGAAAATGTCACTGTGAACTGAGACCCATTGTCCTCTATGTTATTTAACAGCAGAAGCTGTTAAATGACATATATCTCTCTAGGTCTGTAATAGTTAAGTCAGGGACAAATGTTACGCTGAGAACACAGTCTATACCAGTAGAATATTATAACTAATATTCTACCTGTGACTTTATTTTCAGTGAAAGATGATTCTGATAATGAAGTGAAAAGTGTGGCAGAAACAGTAGAGCTGACAATTAGCAAACAAAACTCTAGTATTTCACAACATTTGTATTTTGTAATATATTTGTCCTTATGCTTCAGCCACTTATCTGTGACAATAAAAACTGCATGAAGCTTCATTACCATAATAGCGTAAATTTGACAGGTGTTTGACAATAATTTCCAGGCTTGTGTCTGCAGACTGCAAGTCTTTGTGAAAGTCACCAGGTATGAGAGGATTTGGATGCTGAGATCAGTTGAGATTAGTGAATGGAATGTATCCAGGCAGGAAGAATCTGTGCTATCAAATAAATTTTCTATTAAAGATATTACCTCTGTGCTCCCTCAGACAAGGGAGTTGATCACATGATTAATTTAAGGCTTATACATTTTGCCCCACGCTGGTAATAAAGATTGTGGTCATACCAGTGCTTTAATTTTTCCTCTTGGCATTGTCTTCTTGCTGGTTCTTTTTTAAGTTTTCAAGAGGCAATATTCTGAAATACTGTGCATGGAAACGATAAAGTGCTGGTTGTGACTTTACTTTGAACAAGTTCTCCTGCAGAGTATCATATTGAAGTAAATTGCCATCAAGTACAGCAAGCAACACAATCATTCACATTCAAACAGAGCCTTTTGATCATGTTCTATGATGCAATCAAGAATCACATGAGAATTCAAGTACACACCAAACTCATTCCATGCTAACTAGGTGACAGTGAAAGAAGAATTAATTGTGGATATCAACTAATTGGCTGGTGCATTAGCATACAGAAACAGGCATTAGTTGTATGTAAAAACTGTATGTGGTTTTAACAGGCTCATATGTTCACCGTGGTCTGCAAATGTATGGTTACTCACAGCTGGAAGATTATTAATAGTGTTTCATGTGGGTACACACATGCTCCTGCTCCCCCCATTTTTCTCAGATCAGAAAAAGCTTTGGAGCTTTTTATCCACAAGGCACATTAAGGTCACCAATTGGGAATTGTTAACTGATGGTTTAATTGGGGAAATGTATAGGCTCTGTTGAACTTCAGCCAATAATTTAGCAGATAGATTTATGCAGAACAACAGATGTGGAGGTGGAATCTCTGAAGGAACACATGGTACTGGCATGGAACTATCTCTGCCCCTATTTAAATTACAAGTGGAACAGAAATGTGACAAGGAGGTGAGAACTGATATGATCTGAAAATATCCCTTGGTTTAAAAAAAAGGGCATATCGGAAAATAAATCTTTCTCTGAGACAATATTCATCCTGAATTCACACAGACATAGGAGCAGCCTGCAGTTATAATCTTAACCATTGCTAGTGCCACTCATTTGCAAGTAGTTTTGTGCACTACCCATGAAGTCATTTCTTCAAGTGTTTTTTCTGAAATTTCTTTGAAGGTAATTCTCTCTTTCCAAACCCAATCTCCAACTTGCCTTCTTCAAGCGGATTGCTGGAAATTGGCCAAATAATGCTGTTTTTGTTAAAATGCATTTGGAAATAACAGTTGTGTCTGATGTTCAAAGAAAGTTCTTTGAGACTATGTGGCTCTATTTTACCTGCTCTTTACTTGACCTCTCACGCAGGCTATGAATGAAATCCTGAACTAAAAAGAATCACTAATAGGATTCCCATCAACTCCCACTGCTGATAGGAGCATTGATTAATTGATGAATAATGCAAGAAAGTATTGTTGCTGGACCCTATTCTTTAATTTTGTCTTACTTTTGGACAGTGTTTGAGCCAGTTTGGAAACACATACTTTGAGCTCCATCCTTCAAAGTATAAGAAGGCAGTTTCTTCCGTCCTGAATACTACCTTGAAATGACCATGAATGAGGGATGGCATTCATTCTTTCTCCTGGGCAGTGAAATAAGTTTGTAAAGGAAATTACCCATCTAACAAGCCTGTGTTGAAGTGCACCACTCCTTGAAATCTGCTGGAACAGTCAATTCCTATGATTTAGTGAGTTACCTGAAAGAGAGATATCTATCATTGCTCTCCTCACTAGTTCTTTGCTTGTTGGTGTACTTGTGCTATTTAAAACTCCTTACAGTGGAATTTGCCTATAGGCACAAGTAAACACGGCATGAAAACACCACAAGCTTAATATTCCACTTCCTCCTGTTCTTGGGAGAAGAAATTAGACTAAACAGCCTGTGGTAGCCTGACTATTGTTGCCCATCCCTAAATGAAATTGGCAACACCGAGCCTGTGCATAAAGAGGACAACTTCTTACGAGTGGTTCCAGGATTCCCTCCTAGCAATGCATAATTAGCTCTGGCTATGGGGATTGCAGTGGCTCTGCTTTTGTGGAACAAGTACATAACATTTTTTTAGGATGACTATACATTCCTTTACCACTTAGGAATGAGAAGTATGATGTGGAAGATTTTACAGTTTTCTAGTAGTTTAAATCTCTAGCTCAGATTAAGGTTCTTCCTGGCTTCACTTTATTATGTTTTATATGGGCATTTTTTGGTCAGGAGAGGAATGAAGTGGACTATATTCAGGATGCACTCAGACAGGCATTTCTCATCACAGCTGAGCTCAGCCATAGACTACCTCTTCCTGTTCATCTTCATCTACTTCCCTCAGTTCTTAGGTTACGATCCTTTTTTTCTTTGCTTTCTTGTGCTTGGAGGAGGCAAAAAATGACTGGGGTTAAAAAATTAATGAATCAAAAGTATCCAAGTGAGTCAATTCCTTTTTTTTTGTAGACACATCAGAAAGACTTTATACACAGTTGTGGGAGTAGATTTTAGGGAGCACAATCTCAGGGAAATGGAAGGGAGAGAAGCTGGGCATAGACTCAGGAACAGTTGTAGAAGACTTGACTACAGCTTCATTTCTAGCTTCTGGTTCAATGGGTTATAGAAGGCACATCACATCTCCCACTGGCACTGGATGTATTCCCACTGACATTGGAGGGAGGAGGAGCTGATCTGTCAATGATGCTGACTTCACCTTAAACCCTGTTAAAAGTTAGGGCAAACCACATGCTTTCTTGGAAATAAATGTAAATGCGGGTTTATCTGAGATTTCAAGACTCAGTGATGAGAACTTGTGAACGAACAAATAGCATGTTCCACATTAAAACTGCAGTGTGTGTGTGTGTGTACACGTATATACGCAGCCTAGGGAAAATGGGAGATGATTGTACTTTCTGTTGGGTGCTGCAGAAAGAGAAAAATGTCTTGATGGCTCTGTTATTTTACTTTTTTGGCAATTTTAAATATCACAACCCTTGATGTGTATTTGGCTCCCACACTCCACCCTCACATTTTATTGTGAGATTGGATAAATTTGACATTTCATCCACCTTTCCTTGATTGTGAAAAAAACTTTTAGTTAAACATTTTGTTCCTTCTTTCCAGGAGCAAAAATACTTTCTTTTTAACATAATTTTATTTTATTTATTTATTTATTTAATATTTAAGACCTATCTCTCTTTTTATTGTGATGAGAAATTACATTTCTTGCTTCCAAACTGAGTGTCAGCTAAAGCAGATCGGTTATGAATAGTCCATCTATTCTGCTCATCTTATTGGTGAGCATCCCAAGTCCTTTGTGGTATTGCTGTCTGTTTTTCCATATGAGGAAAAAGAATCAGAAGAGTTATTAGGCATCAAAGGAAGATGTATAAAATACCCGAACTGATTACATGTGTAGAACACACAGAATCTGTCATCTGCAGGTAGTAACAGTGACCTAGCCTTGGACGTCTGTGGCAGAGAGAAAAGCCAAACACAGCTGAATGCAGTGCTGGAGACATTCCCTGTTGGTACAACTTTGGTCCCACTTTCCAAAAGGTGGTTTGGATGCAACCTGTCTCATGCAGATGCTCTTTAGGCACACAACAGGCATCCTTTGTGATGGTGGCCAGTCTGTGACACCCCTGTTGAAGGGGGAGGAAATCTCTGGGTAAGACAGAACCAGTGCAGAGGATTTGGTGCATTTTAAAGTGGTTGAATGATCAAAACACTAGAAAGATCTGCTACATCTCTTTCTTCAGCCTGCCTGGGAAAGGGTTCAACATCCCAGATGTGAAGTATTGGACTTCTGTCATTCTCAGAACCTAATTTCTCAAGTATCCCAGGTTGAGTGCTGTTTCCCCAAAGGGTAACACTAGCTAGAGTAAAGCCTTGCATTCCCTGAAGAGACAAAATTTAGTAGCCTGGACCTACACATAAGAAACTTAAAGAAATTAATGAGCTTTATTGACTTTCTTTGCTTTTTCCTGGTTTTGTTTCATTCAGTTTTAGGAATGTTCTCTTGAAGAGTTGTTTTGCATTGCTGTGGCTTACATGCTCCACATTTTGATGATTAACCCTATTCTGAACCTCTGTAAGCATGCTGGATATCAAAGAAATCTGCCCAAATATACTTAATTTAGAACATATAGAAAATTCAGCCTTTCAATAAAAAAAAAACAACTCATTTACACAAACATGAGAATATTTGTTCTAGAGGGCATTTGAATTCCTTGGCACTAGCACCAATACTTTAGAATATTACCATGCACTGAGGATGCTCTTCCTCAATTCCTCAAATAGAACTCATCAGAACTCATATGAGATGAAATACACACCCTTCCCTTCCCTTCCCTTCCCTTCCCTTCCCTCCCTTCCCTTCCCTTCCCTTCCCTTCCCTTCCCCACATAAAAAGGACAGGAATATTGACGTGTACCTCAGTAACAAATGGTGCATGCACCTTTCACACCTTGCATAACCTGATGGAACAGAGAGTGAAAGATTAAAATTTCCCCCAAGCAAGGAATGCCCCTAGGAAGGAAGGAATGCAGGGCTGACAGCTATCAGCTGTCATAAATCCCCATTTCCTTAACTATTGAACCCTGGTATCCTCCAAGTTTTCTCTCATGTAGCTTTCAGCCTTCATCTATCTCCTGCACCCCAGGTTGCCACAAATCCTCTTCAAGTGCATTTTATCTTGCTCACTCTTCTTCAAGTCCTCCTCTTTTCAAATTGCTCACGAGCAGTCATGGGCATCACTTATTTTCCTTCATCCTCTGAGATTTTGCTGGATTTAGGTTATTTTGCTATTGTAACTAATGCCTTCTTTTGTCCCAGCACTCAAACACTCAAACAGGAGGTGAACAGGTGGTAAGAGTAAGCACTGTGTGCATGCAAGCAGACAACAGCTTGTTGTTTACTCAGTTTATACAGATGCAAGGTACAACTCACAGCTCAGTCCATAGCAGGACCCAGGGTCTCTGGAACACCATTTTCCCTTTTTTTCCCCAATGAAGCTGCAGGACCAAGGTATATTAACAGTGGGTGACCTCAAATTTTTTCAGGGTAGTCAGTGTGACTCTTTACTCTCACACACCTTAGCCTGAGAGGAAGTTGAGAGGTTATTTGATGTAACTGATTTGATTTTAGTAATTTTTTTGTTTAAACACCTGAAGAATGCATCTCACAACTCCTTGAGTTTACACTAGATTTCACAGTGATCAGAAGTAGATGTTAAAACTGTGAGAAAAACAGAAATGATTTCCTAACCCTGGGGTATTGCTGTAATAGCCCTACTTAATGTTCTTCATTGTCTTCTTTGCAGTATGGAAAATGTCTTGTAGAGCAAAGCACCAAGGATGTACTGAAGAGTTCATTTGAAATATTTATCTTTGATATCCAGGGTATCGCTGGTGGTCAGCTGTCTAATGCAGAGGAAACCAAGAAAAGCCTTTTCATTATTTTCAGCTAAAGTGGTGACATAAAACATTATGAATGCAATACATAGGAAGAGAGGGAAAGGCAAGTTTATGCAGCATTGCAGCTTTACATTTTCCCTAGCACTTCAGGTAAGAAAAGTACATTTCCAGCTCTGGGGTTCACTTTTGTTGGAGGTTGCTGCAGCAACCTCACTCATACATCTGGCTGAATTTGGAGGTTATAATAACTTTCCTTTCCCCATTGATACTAGATATGCTAGAATCATTCTAGAGACCAACTTTAAGCAAAGGAATCCCTCAAATGAAACAGGTGTTGAAAATAAATCATTTTACTTGACAATTTATATCCCTGTAGCCCTGACTGGAAAAGCTATATCCAACTGAAAACTAATAAAATTTTAAGTTATTTTTATTATATCATTTTACTGATCACTGTCTTATATAGGATTATTAGTTAATAAATCAGAAGGTTTCCCTATTAAAAGAGGATGCTGTGAAAAACATTTCTGTTCATCTTAGACAGTGGAAATTTCAACAGAAACTCTGTTCCATTCTTTAAAGTTCCCATCTCTTCATTCCATCTCTGATCAGTCTCAAAAGCCCGTCTCCTTGGCCTGCTCAGAACTGCTGCCAGTGCTTTAATTTCCTCCCACTACAGTAAATACAAACACAGAGTAGAAGGTTGCAATTTCCTTTGACAATAAAGTCACACCCCAGCTTTTTAGTGAAAGAAGCTTACTGGCTGTGAGACACTGGTCTCACCCTGTGAGGGTGTCCAGCCCTGAAGGGCCAGTGTGCTTTTGAACATCCCAGTCTCACACCCCAGCACGGGAGAAGTCCAGGCACTGCCTGGGAATACAGGGAAAGCCAAGATGAGCCCTGATGAGGAAGTTAGATGGGACCATCATTACCACGACTGATCCCCCTCCACCTCTGCATCACTCAGCTGGTGTGAGGGAGTACAGCCTGCAGCACAGAAAGTTGGCACAAGGATGCAAGTGTGTCTTGTCACAGGGAACAGTGTGATGAAGCCCCCTCCAGGATCCAGTGCCTAAATGTGAGCCAGGCAGATTTGTGTTTAAAACAGCTGCAGACTAGTCACAAGATTTCTTTCCACAATCTTGCTGAAGAAGCCAATGCTTTTTCAGCTAGACAAGGGGCGTGGCCTTACATTAGATCCCACCCAAAACTTCTTTGATTTGGCCTGTGTCATAAGCCTGGCCACTGTGTTGTGCAGTAAAGCAGCAAAGGCTTTGATCTACTGCTTGCATGGGAAAGAATTTGAAGGCATTGAACTCTTTGTATAAATGAAGTTTTCTTGGACCAGCCTGAAGGTTTGCTGGGCATAGTTCCTTCCCGGGGGGCTTCTCTGATGTGAACCAGAACCATCCCAGCTCTAGCTCTAATAACCCAGCATATTTTACATCCTTTTGCACTTTGACTTTTAACACAATCACCTTTTTAGATCCCAAAGCAGCAGTTGTATCCCTGATCAGTAACCCATGGGGCATTTTCAATAGATGAGGTGTCCTTGAGGAAGAGCAGACCATCATATTGCCCTCTGGGGTATGTCTAATCTAGAAAACTTTTAAATACCAGTTTTGAAATTCTTCTGCTGGGCTGGCTTTGGAAATGATGAAACCATCTCATAGATACCTTAACTACTGCTACAAGTATTAATAAAAATTCTGACTAATTTTCAGTGTCCTAGGAAAAAAGTAATTTTCATTCAAGAAAACACTGAAGAAATACATAAAACAGATTTAAGTAAATGGGATAAAAATAATATTGAAACTACAAACCATGAAATTCGCATTGTGTTTCCAGATGCCGTATAAAAAATATTACTCAAGAAATGGAACTCAAGACACCATGGCTGAATTTGAAACTTTAATTTGTATTTTTAAAGTTCACTTTAATATTTTTAAAGATTAAAGGCTACTTTCAGTTTATCCTTTCTTTCTTTTAAAGGGGTTGATGGACCTCCAGGGATTCTTATAAAAGTACAGAGAGTATCAAAATTACTAAATTAAGGAAACTTCCACTACAGTGAAATAGGAAAGACTCAGTTCATTCCAGCTTTTGAAATAAGTAAGGACACTTCTGGTGAGATACAGGATAAAGTTTCTCCAAAGATCTTTAACTTGCATTTGGAACTTTGATTGCAGAAGAAATTAAAGAATTGATCAACACATTTTCCTGTACCAAAGGTAGTCTGAAAATTTGAGATGTCTGTCTAAATGTTTAATGTCACAATAAGAATATTTTAGTATTTCAGAGGTGCTGAGGCAGATGAGGAAAGAAGTGTGTTTGGATCTTAGGTTTCCACATTATTCAAATGAAAAAGAACATGAACTATTTCTCTGTATCATATAAAATATATTTCTTTTACTACATGACACACATCCTAAGATGTTTAGAAGGTGTGTGAAGGGAGTAGAGATAGTGAGGAGAGGTCAGGAAAGGCATCTAAAGGGATGAAAGCTGTCAAATGAACAAACTGCCTGTTTTCCTCTGTGCAGTAAGTGCATATGCTACAAAACGATGAAAAGAAAGAAAATATTCCCACAAGTTTTGCTTCTCATATTTGGCTTCAAAGCCAGATTCAAATGTCGGCCAAAGAAAGTACATAAATTCTGAGGCCTGTTCAATGGGAGGTAGTGATCCTTTTCAAAATCATAAGTTCGTAACAGAAAACCATCACTCATGGAATGTACTCCTTCTGGTGATAAACATTCTTTCCAGCTCTATTGTCAAAAAAGACAGCTCAAAGAGAGAGACCTAAGCCATGCTGCACTCACATATGTGGAGCCATACCAGAAGTGGAACTCACAACAGTTTCATAGCTAAAGGGTAATAACATATTAGCCAAGGTTACCTTGATTTGGGTTATTGCTTGGCTGGACCATCCTGATGGATTTGCATAAGTAAATTTAAAATATTGTGTTATATTTATTCTGGAATTCCACGTTGAATAAAATCAATTTCTCTAAAAGGAGTGCACTTTGGGATCTATTGTTTTAATCAGATAAGGTTTTTCTTGGCTAAGCCAATGTAACACAATAAGCATGGTAACAACAGCTATCACTACCTATCCTGGTTAGCACCATTGCCACTGTATTTATTTAATTGTTCTTGCTACTTTATGGACTTTTCAGCAATGTTAGCAGTGAGAAAAATCACCACCCTGCTGCCAGGATCAGCATTCTTTCTGAAAACTTGCTTGGCTTCTGTGAGTTAGTACTTGGCACATGTTTAAGAGTGTTTTTACCCTGTCTTTACCTTCATGTTTTAACATTTCTATTGCAAAATACTCCCAAGAAAACCCATTTGCATTGGGTATCACCTATCTCAGAAAGTAACCTGAAATTGAAGTTTTAAAGAGGTGTGTGAAATGCAAGTTAATCAACTGTGAAGATGGACCCAAGAGTTAGCTATAGGGAAAGGTATGAAGAATTTACAAATCTTTCCAGCCGGCTCACACATGTTCACAAAATATAAATCCTTTTGTAATTTTGGAATGTTTCACTTCATAAAATAAATGGATTAGAGACTGGATTAAAAAATGCAATGCTGAACTGCGAAGTGACGGCCTCTGTGCTGATGCCTATTTGCTGTAAAGTCCATGGGGATCATCAGGCTGCCATTCTTCACACCTGCCTGCCCCTCAACAGCCTCAAGGCTATGTGGTGGCATGCCAAACTGCCAGGAGTGTTTGAGCAAAGAGACCTCTTCATAGTCCAGCCACTACATGGTTATGCCTCAGCTGAAGCTTCCCGGACCTAGGGCACACCCCAAGAGTGTGGCTGGACCTTCCCAGGACTGGTGCATACAATTGCTGGAGTCTAACTTCAGGGAGGGCAAGATGTTCCCTGGAGGAAAATCATCATCAGACTTTACATTCAGTGGAGCTAAAATGCTATATACAGCTAAGAATTAGCTCCCCTATTGTTTCAATTCCGTGATGGTACACATATTCATGGCTGTGGTATGTACAGTGCTGGAGATAGACATATATGGTACATTATAGTTCATTATGCTCACATAATTTGGATGGATAGCCAACCTAAATACAGCCATGGTAGTTTGGCAGATAGTCATCTAATCTGTCTCAAAATACAACTTTGGTTTTAAAACTACTTCATTAAAGTGGCATCTTCTGACTCAATGAGCTCATCTTCTGTGGGTGCTTGGTGGCTTAGCTACTTACTTTAATGACTGGAGTTCATTTTTTCCGATCATGCTATTGACAGTTCTTCCTGCACCCTGAAGAAGAAATAGTTCTGTAGAAGTAGCCTTTTGGGAAGATCTCTGTAGCTAGCTCAGCAATTTTTAGGTAAAGTCACAAGTGGTTGGAAACCCCTCCACACACCTCATTTTCTCTGCAGGTTCAACTTCCTAACGCAAAAAGTAAAATGGTTATTTCTTGCACATGGATCATATGTAAGAAAAAAGCAAAATCAGAACAAAAAGCGTTGTAATAAATTATTCACACAAGTAAATGACTTACACTTTTGCTCTCTTCAATGACATTTTCATTTGAGAAACTCCTCCTCTGCAGGAATGAAGTGATCACAGTCTGTCCTCTGGCTAAAACACCTACAGAACTGCTTTGTGCTCTGCTGTGAGCACCATGAACATTTTAAACAATGCTCAAAGGAGTGGAGAACACTGCTCCAGAACTCATAGATGTACTTGCCACCAGTGACAGTGGTAAGAAATTTCTGAGTAAAACTGAACTTCGAACACAATAAGCAGTCACCTCACACCTGCAGAAAAATATGCATTGGTTCAATAATCATAAAGGACAAAGAAAATAACCTTTCTTATATTAAAGCACAGAATACTTTCAAGAACATCTCCATGAGTTACCATCCCTGAACTGTTCCCTGACCTCACAGTATGCATTTTGTTCCCATCTTTATTTTATACTGTCAAAACAATTTCAAAGCAATTTCAACTGAGCAATAACATTTGACCAAATATAAAATTTAGTGGATGAAGTCTGCTCTTCACATTTGCAGCAACAAATCACTGAAGATGTTGCAAACACATTTTGGGGCAAAATGAAACACAGAATATAAACAATAAAATCACAAACCTAGAAAATATGGAAATATTTTATCGTGGGGGATAAGACTAGATTCTAATTAGATAAAATGAAGAAACCAGACAGAAAAGTGGGCCAGTAATGATGCTAACAGTGCAACTGAATGTATAACCCAGGTGACAGCATGACAGAAATGGACCAAGAAACAGATACATACCTAGAAATGCAAGCATCACTGTTGTGCAACCATGTTTGTTACGTTCCCATGGAGACTTGTGTTTCCTCTGCTAAGAGTCACTACTCACTCCTCCCCTTCAGACATTAAAAACACCTATTACAGACACACATACAAACACTCAGTCAAACACCTTTGGTAATAAGCCAAGCATATTAACATGCCAGTGACAGCTGCCTTCAGTAGCACGTTTTTGCTTCAATAATAAGTCCCTGTGGGAGAGGTAGGCATCCTCAGAGTTTGGACGTCTAAATTCTGAGTCCTCTGGATGTCTTATTCACAGATGAATGTAATAAATAGAGAACTAGTTCTGTTTCAGTAGGTTTTGGTCAGGCTCCTGACATGCTGCATACTGAATGAACAATAATTCTAAATAAATATAATGAACAGTTATTCTAGCTAAAACTTTGCTCCTTTAAAACCTATTTTCAGTCAGGTAGCCCATGGAATGTAATGGAGCTGTTTGGATAGGAATCTCCTACAAAACCTAACAGATTTCTGTTGATCATAGCAAAAGCCTTCAAGAACATGTATGCAGGGAAGATGGGATGCTGTGCTCTAGAGGTACAGCAGAAGGCAGCAGTTTAATTAAGGTTCTTTTCCAGATGCTTTCCCATTTTGAAGATCAGTTTACATAGTTGCTTTCGTCTTGTTCCCTATTACTGTTCACAATATTTTTCACTAGCTTTGAGCCAACTTTCTTTCCTCCTTGTCATTAATTGAATAAACAGAGTTCTTTAAGGTTCTATCTCTCTATCCAAACTTGGAACAAAATATTATTTGAGAGATAGATTAATTACTACTTTCTGCAACTACAGAAATATCAACATTGGGCAAAGCTGCCCGGATGGAAACTGAGATTTTTGATTCAGGTTCTTTTAACTGCTATTTCACTGTCTGAGCAAAAGTTGTCTCTTTTGGTAGATATAAAAAAAAAAAATAAAATAAGAAAAAATAACCTCTATTCCAGGACTATAAAAATTGACAGAATATTTATCTATGAGCAGCTTGTTTTTGTAGGTAAAATTCACACAGAGGAGCTCTTAACTTACATTCACAGGGTCTGCTCATTGCTTTAAGCCACAATTTACATTAGTTATTTTTGGTGCCAGGTGCCTAGAGAGAAAATGGAACTTTCCCCTCATGATTGTTTTAGAGGCAGAATAACAGACTAGGAACAAACCACTCCACATCTACTTCCACAGAGGTTCTGGATTTTTGGAGGAATAACTTTGGAGCAGTTAACATAGTCATCCACAGTGGAAAAAGAAACATACTCATAAACCCAAAAGACCAGGGCAGCTCTCCTAATCTCAACGGGTGGTAGCAGGAGGTGGCTCTAAAAGGAAGTAAAATGCTTTCATTTATTGCAAGAGTCCTTTTAATTTCATGCTAAACTGGGATGGAGATTCATATATACCTCACTGAGGCTGCAGGGATCCACATTTAGAACAATATTTGATGAAAAGAAACTGAATCCCAAGCTCAGTGAAGTCAATGGAAACATTCCCACTGACTTCAATGGGAACAGGAGGTAGCCCAAAGTCATTAGAGAATTACTAAAACGCTAAATATATTTAAATGCAGATATTACAAACTTCTGTTTGAGATGGCTTTTCATAGGAGAGATTCCGGTAATAAGAGCTGACTTTGATATTTCCATTCTAGCAAAAGTATTAGACAGCTACTCCACTTAGCTCAAAATGTGCTTAAGTCATTATAAAAACCAGGATACCACACCCAGTTTATAAAGCACAGTTTCTTAATGAAGCCACTGTTTAAAGAGCTCAGACTGATTTTCACAGAGAGGACTAGTTGCTAGAAAGCACAGGCAAGAATCCAGAGAGGTTTTTCTTGCAAAATATATATTTAAAAATCATAAGACAGCAGTTTGGTGTTGCTGTTTCCACACAACTCAGTGTGTTGCTACTGCTGCTGGCTTTGCAAGTTGCATGTAAACAATGGGGGAAGATTCAAAATTTCTAATTAATAGACTATTGTTCAGATTAAAAGCAGCAAAAGTTCAGTGTTCTGTGTCCCTGAAAGGATGGACAGCTTAGTCCCTCACTCTTTCCATAGGCTGTAAAAGGCACAGTATGTGATGTAGCTTGCCTAGAGCACCCATTTTTAGTCTGACACATGAGCCTGCTGGTGGTGAACCACCATCAGTGATGGCTGATAAATAGTCCATAAATAGTTCAATAGATAGCAAAGCTCTTGCAAAAGTAGGACTGTTTCCTGAAAAGATGTCACAAGGACGTCTATGCAACTCCCAGAAACAACTCCTTTCTGGGCTTCAGGGTTTTTGTTTAGCTTTTCAATTTTTCATATATTTCCCCAGCCAAAGTATAGATTAAAGTAATTTCAGGACTGCAATTTGAGGGATGCCATAACACTAAATTACATCCACTTAAATAATTATGTCTCTTTAGCTACAAATGATAAAATAAACGTATCATGTTTAGTGTGCATACTCAGCATGAAGTCATGTAGCAGTTTACATGCAGAGCCTTTCCCAAAGTAGCAGAGGGAAAAAAATCTTCTGGAAATATTTACTATTATACTAGCATATTTGATTGTGGGAAACAATAACTCAAATGAACCAAAGGTTATGGTAGAAAAATAAATGTAGTCAAATGGGAATAAAAGCTGCATCTAGAAGGACAAGTTTCAATCAGCGTACTTTATTCTCATTCTTAACATCAATTAATTGTTAAGAGGGACATGGTACATTTATTGTCTTGTTCTGTTAGCTTTATGAACTTCTCTTTGCATACTTGCCCTCTCAGAACATATACAGCTAATGCAACTTTATTTTTAGTGTCCTTATTCAAGTGAGCTATAACACAACAGAAAACTTGTGAGGTAAGGGGGAAGCAGATACTGGAGCAGGACGTAAGAAAGAGAACAACTCTGCAGACAAAAAAAGTCTACTCTACTTCAGGCAGTGAGGACTTCCCCACACTTTATTATTTGGCCCAAGGATAAGAAAGAACATTTTTACTCTTGTAAGAACTAACCAGAACACCATCAGAAGTCCCACCTGTTGTTGTTTTAATCCACAGCACAGAATATATTTGTCCCTGGCTCTCCTTTGTGTCCAGTCCATGGAAGATACCAGCTGTAGTTGTATTTATCCCTGATGCCAGAGCTCTTTTGTCCAGTTTGGTGTTGCTCACACTTTGGGAGTTGCCTGCCCCGAAGGTGGCTGTGCACATCATCACAAATAATTCTCTTTCTCCTCCCTGGCTGCTTCACACCTGTCTGCTTTGTAAAACATATTTGAAGACAAATCAGAAAACAAAGGGAAGACAACACCAGAAGAGTATTGATTGTTTGATCCTTGGGAACAGTTCACTCCCCTGGCATATTGCAGTGCTAGAGATATATCACAGTCTAAATGTGGGTCTGAATCTGGATCTGAATTCCAGGTGGGCCAAAATGTAGTTTACATAAGTATTTGTGATGGGTCATTTTAGTGATAGACTTTTTTTGCCGAAATTTAGGAGGAAAACTTGAGTCCATTTCCTTAAAACTGCCTTTGGCTTTTACAATGCTAGTCAGGAGCAACATCCTGGTTTAGGACCTATAGCCTCAGGTAACTGACTGAAACGTACACCAATCCACAGGGCCCATTATGCCAGATTTTCTCCAAGCATATCTCCAGGGTCAGGCCATGCACAAATACCAGCTGGAGCAACAGGCTTCTGTCTTTTCTCCTATGCTTAGATCAGCAAGGGTTTGAGAAAGACGCAGCTATGGTCCTTGCCTGGAGGGGAATGACAAGTCAAAGCAGACGTGAGAAAACTGAAATTTGGGGGCACTGAGGGTAGCTTCAATTTTCATGTTTCTTAAATGCTTGCTGGTTAATTATCATCAGGAGAGTGAGAGAGGGATCAGGCATGGCCATGTGGCTTAGTGGTTACACACTGCCCCAGGAGGTAGGGGTGCAGTGCCACAGCAAGCAGGGTATGGCTATTAACAGCAGCTGTGGAGCTGACAGGACTATCGGACACCATCAGCAGCTGACAGGGTACTGGGGAATACATTTCATCCTGGGAATAACCACATGGCCATGTTTCCCAAACCAAGTGAAAAAACAATAAGAACAAAAAAAGGCTAATTCTTTCCCTTTGTCCCCCTTCCACAAGGTTTTAAACTCTTGGATTTGAAAAATAAAAGATAAAGCAATTTGTCCTGAAGAAGAATGAAAACAGCTTTTGAAAAAGTCTGCTCAGCTCTGCTTAATGTCCTGGAGACTAAGGCTCTCTGCAGGAGTGGGAGTGACTGGGCAGAAGAAGGGACACATCTACCAAACCAAGGAGACTACAGGTGAACATGCCTAAAATTGCCACTGGCATGCCTTCCCAGGAAAATGGTGGAATACCCAAATCTGGGTACAGAGGGGAGGGGTGCTGACTCAGCACAAAAGCACCTTTGTGGTGCAGAGCAAGGTGGCATCCTCTGAAAATACCTCCTCTGAGGATCAGAGCTTGCCCAGGAGCTGGCAGCCAGCAGGGTTTCAGGCAATGGTGATGCTGGATTCAAGAAGGCAGGTCATTGAAAGCCCAGCACCGACGTCTTGCAGTCAATTAAATCATCATCTAAAAGCATGGTGTTAAAGGAAATGTTATAAATGTCTAAAGTATAGTTAACATAGGATTTTAAAGAATATAGTGTTACAGTCATAACAATCTATATTTTCCAAATAATTCAGTGCATCTTATCTGTTATCTTCAGCAAACTTGACAGAATCTTTCTGTGATTAACAGCATCTCCAGATAGAGGGTAATTATTACTATATTTTGTGACTGGAGAACAAGGAAGAGAGAAATATTCATCACAAATTTTTTTATGCAGTTCATCACCAGCAAAGGAATGTACTGTACCCTTATTTTAACAATTTCTACAGGTAATATCTCTCAATAATCATCATTAATTACATTTTTAGATTCATTATTTCAGTCAGCTTAATACCATTATATTTACTGTAAAAAAGTATCTTTGATAGTATATGGGCACCCTCCAGACCTCACACGGGTTTGCTTTTGTTGTGAGTCTGGGATATAGATGCTGGAAATAGATGCTAGATATAGATACTATAGGCATGGACAACACAACTGGAAACAGAAGCCAGAGGAAATATATCCCAGCATCAGAAAACATACTGCATGTGTTTAAAATCTTATATTTTTTAAAAAGTCAGTCTACTCTCCCTCACATACACATTAATTTGATCTAAAAATCTGCAAAGAGAAGAGATGTGCTGCTGCCAGCATTCCTGACAGAGTCCCAGCCATGTCAGTGTTGCCTGACTTCCCACATAATAACTCTCACAGACTGCTGCCAGGAAGGTGAGCATTAGCACAGTGCTATGGAGAGCTTGTACAGTTATTACTGTGTGGAAAATAAATGGGAGAGCCAATGTGATCAATGTGTCTTTCCCCTATGACATGTTTGCATGACCTAGCACACCACCTTTAGCCAAGGAGTGTCACTTGTGAAGTGATGGAATTGTACAGCATACAGGGGAGTCTCCTCTGGAGTATATTTTCCTTTTAATTTCTAGACAGAGTTCACAATGTCCTTAAAATTCCATTCATGAGGACATATGCAGAATATGTGGAGCTGATAGATAATACAATTTGGGATGATTCCTCCTATATCATGCCTTGCTTCTTCATTCTGTTTGAACCGAAGATGGGTGCATAAGGTTGGAGCTCAGCAGACACATTTCACTGTGATCTGATTTTAAACTTTCCCCTGAGCTGCTCAGATACTAGCTGTGTTCATATCATGTTCATATCACAGTTCATGATCCATTAGTAGGGGCAACTGTGGAGTTTTCTGGTCCTTTCCTACTCACCTCTGGGATTTGACATGTGTGAGGCTGGGCTTAGATTTTTTCAGAGACTTTTTCTTAGATTTTCTTTAAAGGGTTCTCTCTAGAACTTAATCTGATTCTGTAAAGGGATGAAGAATGTCCCAGACCATTTTGAATCATGTCCTACTGCTCTAAACTTTGATGGTCCTGTCACCATGGATCCTGTGGGGACACTGTGCATAGCACCCATGCAAGTCTCATTATGCTTGAAATATGGCCACACTTGTCTTCATCTTCTTGGTTGAATACAGTTAAAAGCATGCATTCTGAGTGTAACACCTTAGACTTCATAAGAGAGTTTTAAAGGAAGACGAAATCCAAATTTACAACTAAACAACAGATAGTCTGTGGCACGTACCACCTCCTTCCTTCATCTATTCACAAAATGCTTAAGCAATTGTATATAGGAGGATCTAACAAAATGTACCTTGAAGAGTCATTAACACTGCTCAGAGGAATTCTAAGTAGGCAGAAAATAGAAGCAGATTTGAGAAACCACTTGTTGAAGCAGGTTTTTACAACTCAACTTGAAATGTGGTATAGGGCTTTGCTTCACATTTATTTGTGAGGGCCTGGTGCATGCAGCCTGTGCCTGTTCTCACCTGTCCATTCATTGAATCCCTGTTGCTTGGTAATAAAAACCACAACATTTTATGCTTATAAACATTGCAAGTCTTGAGATAACTTCCTTCCAAATTCCCTGAAGCCTCATCTAAAACAGTTCAGTTGTTATGCCTTACACAAGTGCAGTATTTATTGACTTTTTTTGTTGTTATTTGCAATCTATTTTCAAAATCACACCAGCCAGCACATATAGCAGGGTAAAGAAAAGGTCTAGTTTCTGTGCACAGATTGTTATACAACCCAAACAGTTCTCTGTTTTGTGAAGGTCATTTAAAACACAAGGAGTGAATAAGAGAAGTAAGAAACAAAGAAACTACAGGATATGATTCATAAAAATCCCACATCTCCTCTATATGCTCATACAGTCTTCTTTGAAAAAATAAATAAAAGGTTTTGTTGTTTAGCAATGTTCCAGTAAGTTACACACATGCCAGAGTACAAGCAAGCTCAAAACAATGAGCTAAAATTAGAAGAGGCAGATTCAGCATCTGAAGTCACAAATACACACACACTAACTTTATAATGTGAAGGCATCTGGAAGAAATATAGTCACATGGACAGTCAGGGTGCTGGCATAAGGACTGTAGCTCTGGAGATTTTTCCATCAGCTACAAGCTCTTCGTGGGTCCTCAAACAACACTTTTAATCCTATCTGTGAAAAGAGGCAATGACTGGCCTGCTTCTGTGGCTGTTGTGAGTACAAAACCCTGGGCGTTTACAAGGATCTTGTATTTTCGTGTTGAGTGCCACTGAAATAAAATTATTTCTTCAAACCACTCAGCTGTAAAAAGTGCTCAAAAGTAATTTACTTTGAGCCATTTTGCTATTCAGAGTAGGTCTATTTCCAACTGAAATGGAAGACAAAGAGACGTGGTGTACACTATTACTGACCATTTGTCAGCACTTCAGTATCAATAAAACTTTTTCTCACAGATTTTTCTCCTAACTTATAAAAAGAAAAAAAAGTTCTGTACAGCAGATGCTTGCTAGCCATGATCAATTCTCAGCAGACCTTATCAGCTCAATCAATAAACCACTTACATTCCCATGGAAATCAGAGAAGACATGTTCAGCAGCAGCAAGAAGCAGCAAGTTCTACTAAGAGCCTGTGACCAGGATGGCTCTTCCATGATGTGCCATCAAGCAGTAACCAAGGGAAGAGTTACTTACACCTACAGTGGAGAAAAGGACAGCAACCATGGCTATGCACAAATTTTGATATTTACAAAGGGGATTCAGGTGGAGCTCTCTAATCCCACTCTAGATTTATTTTTGGTTCAGATACAGGCTCTAGAGGAGATAACATGAGCTATTGTAGGTCAACAAAGATGGAAAGATTTAATTGCAAAACAACACTACTCTGCGATGATGCTTCTGATGAAATAATTTGTTGGACACTTTTTAGGAGAACTGGAGTATACACATGCATTTTTGAAGTTTTTCAGCACTTTTGCTTTTTTACAGATGTTCCTGCAGCTGTTAAATTATGTGCTCGACTTCCAGTACAAACCCACTCCAGGCAGTAGCTCAAAAGGAGCCAGGACTGGCTCCTTCTGGCCCAGGTGGCAGAGACAGAATTGCTGCACATCATATGTAGTGACAGACAATACACATTTACATTTCAGATACCATGATATGTATTTCTATAATATGATTTTGAAGGGAGAAGGAGAAGCAGCTGAGAATTAGAGAAGTCAAGTGCAGGATTATTTATGGTTTTGTTTTCTAAGAATCAGTTGTTATTTTTCCTGCTGTATTCCATAAGTAGAACAAAGAATCACCTAATTTATCCCTGCTTGTAGGTTAAATTAACTTTAACAAGACTAGATTAATCATAGACTAGATACTAGATTATCTACAGATGTTCCAATAAGGTTTTCAAGACTACATTGCCTAAAATACAGAAAAAAATAAATTAGACTTTTAGAGGTTGTGTTGTCTAACACAGCCAAAGTTGAAGAGAAGAATTTAGACAATGAATAGAAAGCTGAGAAGAAAGTATTACAAATGATGGCAGCTATCTTCCTACTCTTTGTTCCTGTGTAGAGTCTGGCAGAATTGCATGCAGTTAGGCTGGGCCACTGTCATAGCTAGTGTAGATACTCTGAATATGGAAAACCAACCTATCCTGCCTTGGGGCAACATAACTATTTGTTATGTATGCTTTCACCCTGATTGATGGGTTGATTGATTGATTGATTGATTGATATTTTGTTTTGATAACAATTAATAAATTTATCACAGACTAATCTTTAATTAAATTAGCTAAAGAATGATGGATTCAAATGCTATAACCATCTGAATGGTGTAAAATTATGTTGTTTGTACATAAAATACACCACAAGAGAGGTAATTTAGGATCTTATCAGGAATGTTCTATTAAGTTATTAACAATCTATGAAGACATTCATGTGACAGCCATAACAGGCTGGGTATTTTTCAGTGATATGTGGACAGAGAAGTTCAGCCAGAAGCAGCATAAAAGCTAAGAATATAAATGTTGCACAAAATCCTGGATCCACGCCCTTACTCAGCTTCTAGTAAAGTACAGAATTTCATTCTGGGTTTTTGTTGAACCTGTTTCCTTTAACAGGCAACCCCAGAAAAGGAATTATGAAGAAGAATTGTGAAATCCTTTTTTAGGGTCTCAGGAGGCCTGTATGAATAAAGTATTGTACCCAGGCATTGTGACAGCAATGGTAAAAACTAAATTTTTCTCTTTAAAAAGAAATAAACAAATTTTTAAAAAGTATTTCTAGCATACTGAAACCAAACTCAATAATTTTAATATCCCTCTCCTTTTATTTGTCAAGGAAAAGACAAGGAAAAAAGGGAGAAGAGCAGTGGCTCAGCACGTATTCACTCAGCTTTATCTCTCTATTTATCCCTCCTGACAAAGAGACATCCAATCCTTGCTACTCCTTTTAAAGCTGCCAATGGAAAGAAAGACTTTTCCTGGGGAGGAGGATCTCCAGGGGAAGCAGTGAAAAAACATGAGAGGAGGAATCTGAAAGAATTCACTCCCACCCATCTACAGGAGATTCCTAGAAGCATTGTTAGTCTGAAGGTTTCAAAATACCCACTCCACTTCTCAAAGGCAATGTCAATTCTGGCAGGTTGATTTTAAAGCAGCAATGGTGTCTAGCTGGAATCTCTCACAAGGTTGGAATGTTAGAAGTAGACCCAGGAGAGAGGTTTTAATGTACAAAATGCAGGTGAGGCAGCCAGAAAGACATGATGAATGCAATTTATCACTGAGCTCTGCAATTTATCACAATGGAATCACAGGAAACAAGTAAAACAGAGAAGCAGATAGATAGACTGGATAGATTGAGATTCTCTGTGCATGGAGCTTCTTTGAAATATGCCAAGGAAATTACATGTTATATATTCAGATTTTCAAACAGAATTTTATTGATGGAATAGAGCAGTGTGTTTCTAGGCTTGGGGTCCTTGTCCCCAGAAAAGAAAAAGATGTGTTACTCTGAAGAATGAAAAAAAGCTAAAATTATGGAATGCTGTTTTGCTTCACTTTGGTTTTAAACCCCTTCTGGAGCAGCACTGGATACATGCCAGGAGGTAGGGGTTTCCATGTGCAAACAAAGAGCCTGTACTTCCCAGCCACCCTCCTCTCTGCTCAGTTTTCAAGTTCAGGTGCATGAAGGTCCACACACAGAAGCAATTTCGATCTGTGAGCTACTTTTGGCAATACGCAAGTGATAAAAACGTGCTCACAGCAAACACACTCCTTCCTCACTCCCCTGCTTTTGTGGGTGCCTTTCTCAAAACAGGTCTGTTCTATCAAGGTAACAACTCTGAGTTTTACAGCAGCAGTGCTGGAGCAATACTGCAGCCCAGAGCATTGCTGCAGTGCTGGGTATTCCCCGCCGCCCACAAAGCAGGGGCCTTGCAGCTTTCAAAACAGTGCAAGTACTATTTAAACTGCTTCACTGGGAGGAGAATTATGTGTTCTGCAACGCCTCAGGACAATGAGCCAAAGGAACTATAGAATATGAGCTTGGTGTTAGAGCAGGAGCTCTGCAATGCTCTGCTTTGTGTGTGTTTTAGCCTGCTATGTAACATTACTTTTACATTAACATTTGTGGTTCCTTTTTTTATGCACTCCAGCTTCACCATGCTTCCCCCTTTATACTTTAACAGTCAGAATCCTATGATCCAAACAGGGTGGCATGTTCAAAGCTCCACTTCTTTTTCGCACTGATTAAAAAATAAACTTTTTTTAGTTTAAGGCAAAAAAATTCCTCAGAGTATTGAACAAGCTTACTTCAAATAGCTTTTATTAACACTAGGACAAGACCATAGCCAAAGAATTATACAAAACACAAAACAAAAGGGATTTTAACAACTCGGTTGAAGACTATTTCACGCCAATCCAATGTTCATATATCTATAATCAACAAAGTTCTGGAGCACAATATTACTTAACATTACTCATTGGATACTTGCAGATACAAAAATGTATCAGGAATAATAACAATGATTCCTTTTACTCTTATGGAAATATTACTATTGACCTTTAAAAATGTTGCCCTTTGGGTCAGTCCCACTGATGCTTTATCCCTCAGAATCTGTTCTGCCTGGAAAGACAAATTACAGATAAACTTTCAGAGCTCTGAGCAAAAGGACTGGTTTTTATCATGGAAACAGATAGCAACATCAATTTCCCAAGAAAAAAATAGACATTTCAGCTGTGTATCCCTAGACCAAAAAGTCAGTCTTGTAAAAACCCATGGCAGTAAGCTTGCTTTGAAATCCTTAGTTATGACTTCACCAGGTATTGCTTTTTGCTTTCCTACTGCATCCTAACTTAGAATATTAAGCCAGTCATGAAACGTAAAATAGCAGTAACCTAAGCAGCAAGAGCCATGAGTATGAACCTGTTCCCCTAACACATGACATATACATACTCATGAAGTCAGTAGAATAGATCCAACAGAGTCAATTTTCTTTCAGACAGACTTTTCTAGGAGCAGAACTGGCATTTTTTGCATTTTTTATCAGCAAAAGCTATGTGTGGGCAAGCTCGGATCTTTTACCTGGGATTTTTTTTACAGTTCTGTGTGGCTGAGTGCAGAGTTCAGGTTCCTCCTCTAGCTGCCTCCCAAATATTACCCAAAGCCTGTTAGAGGAGGGATTTAAGTGGTCTTTGAATCAGGACATCCTATGGCTCTGCTACTGCAAATGTGTCTCTGGACATGCAGGTGTACCATCAAAAGGGGGAATGTGTGGAGATTTGGCACAGAATCCCTCTGACCACACAGTACCAGTGCCACTGCTTGCATGCATCACTTGTCTTCAGACCATCCCCACAGAAGCATGTCTTTGTCATAAAGCACAGCTCTTGTAAATGACAGCCCAACTCACAGTGTGCTAATTGACATCTAAAGAGCAGTATCTCTGTTTGATGGTGCAGAGCAATTTATATTTTGCTGCAATCTATGCTAACGTGCTGAACCACAGAGCCTGGCACTGGAGCAGGATGAAGGATTGTGCAGAAGAGACATAACTGAGAGTTGCTGGAACATCTGTCCTTTTTGGTCCTCACTTTCTGCAGCGGGTGATTTACTAGTGATTAGAACTGAGCTAGTAACAAGATCTCATGGGACAAAACCCTTTTGGATCAAGTGAAAAAATGACATTGTTAAAATCAAAATGGGTTTCTTTTGAGGTTAGAGAGGAATGTAAGTTTCACAATTTCTTTTTTTAACAGTCAGCAGACAGCCAGCTAAATAGTACTCTTAAATACTGCTGGAGTTTGGATCTGTTACAAAAATGAAGCATTTAATTGCTGCGAGAAGTGACAAAGATAAGCGATTCTCATTCCCACATCAAGGGCAGGTGTCCAAATCTGTCAGAAAACTGATTTTTTTCAGATGGCATCAGTTTTCTACGTGTTACAAGGGTGAATTCAATTACAGGTACGAAAACAAAGCAAATCACATGACAAAGAAAGATCTTAAATGATAATTTAGAACCCAAACTCCTTCAAATCCAGGATGAAAAGCAAGTAGCAGAAACTTGATTTAAGAGAGATCCTTTCCTGGCAGGTTCCACACACCACATCACCCCTCCCCAGGTACATATTCTATTTTACTTCCATATGGAGGCTGTAAAAAAAAAAAAAGTACAATGGTTCACAAAGCTCTATTGTGACCTTTAAAAATAAAGCAACCATGCACTGCTATGCTTCTGGAAAGGCCACTACTGAGAAAAAAAATAAAATTCCCCTATCAGTCATGTTATGAAGTTTCTGCTGGGGGCTGAGGACTTCTTGGGCAAATGCACAGTATACACATCAGCACACGTGGCAGCTGCTGCTGCTGCTGCTGCTGCTGCTGCTGCTGCTTAGGAGAGAAAATAGCCCAGCCAGGTTCAAATCTGCATGAGCGTGGGCATGCTGGTGGGACAGGGGTGGCACTTCCCAAAGAATAAATGCTTGCTGAGAACCTCCTTGCCCCTGCAAGCTAATAGGAGTTAGTTGTTTTACAGCCATCAGTGCCTTTGGAAAAGTTCCCTCTAATTCTTTGTCCCAGACACATTGCCCTGAAAGTGTCCTGCTGTCTGTCTACAAAAATTAGTCAGTCTCTACATTCTTGTTCTCTACAGGACCTCTGGTGTTGGCTGCAGTAAAACCTTTCTAATATTTCATCTCTGGTTATGACTCTCAGCTTTTCAGAGAGGCTGCACTTAGATAAGACACCAACTAAAATATCACATACTCTAGAGAGGGGTTTGTTTTGCCACTTATATTCAGCCTGCAGCATGTTGTTGACTTTTCTGCAAAGTAAAGGCATAGCCACCTTTATTTGCATAACATTTTCCATTTCTTTTATGATGTTTATTTAAGATAGCCTAATGATTTTACTTTTCTCAGATTCACTTGCTGGGAATTAGTTGCTTCATTTGCACTGAAAGAAAAATTAGGAAAGTACATGATTAAAAAAGGGGAATAATTCTGTCATCTTTACACTGGCAAAATTCCCATGAACTTTGATGACCCACTAGAAATGTTGCCTAAAAAGAGATCATATAATCAAGATGCAATTTATATTAAAACCAAATGAGCATATGCAGAATTCCTCCACAGAATCCAAAAATGAAGTGCAAGACACTCATGAAGGCTTCAGCAGTTCTGAGATTTGCTGTTTATCACTGTTCTTACTCCAGCCCAGGTAAGAGCCTTAAGCTGGAAAAAAAATCATTCTTTTCTTGATCTCCTGAGTCATGTCTCATTTTAGTTTTCAGTTTGCACTATGAACTGAAGGATCTAAGAATACAAGAAAAGTACGAGAAAAGCACAGTAATAAAAGAAAAGATCCACTGAGCTTAATACTTTGTTCCTAATGCTAGAGAAGAAAATGAACTGGAGCAAGCATTTTAGTGAGACTTGCTGCTGGGGCATCTCTCATTCTGGTGGTTGGTGACTGGCACAGGGGCAGAGTGCAAATTACTTCAGGATTCCCCCATGAGGCAAAGATTTGCTGCCAAAGGCAATGGCAGCCTGGGGTGGAGGAACCATGGGATGTCCTTCTGCCTGCCTGCAGCCCTTGTACCACCAGGACCAGGCAGAGGGTCACCCTGGCTCTGAGTGCTCCCTGCTGCCTCCCCAGCTGCACCTTCCCCATGGAATCACACACAGAAACCACCTTCCTCCCATCTTGTTCATGCATTTCAACTCAGTTTTAGATGTAATCAAAGCTCAGACATAGATATTTTGGCAGTCAACTTGGAATACCTGGGACTGAATTTTCAGAGGTGTCAATCTCTCTGGCCTAGTGGGAAAGGTCTGTGGGAGACATGAGACTTTGATGTCTCCTCAAAAATCTAATTTTTACATTTGAAACACACAATTCATGCATCTTTCTGAAATTACTGCAATCTGTAGTTGAATCCAGTTAAAATTGGGCATTTTTAAGAGTGTCTATGTGAATATTTCCCCAGAACTATGACTAAAATTGTTGGAAGATATTTTAACTCCAGTCCACGGGGAGCTATTGACGGTAATAAAAAATACTGTGAGAAGAAAACAGCAGCAAGTGAAACTGCCCTCTCAGAAAGACCAGGTCTGCTTTGAAGGAAGTGTTGATATTCACCATAAGCCTCAATCATTTCCCAGAGGGCCACAAGATGCCTTGGAATGACATAATCCAAAAGCAATGGCGTTCTTGACTTAAAGGGGAAAAGAAAAGCAGGGCCTGATCCATCTCCCATCGAAATCAAAGAGGACTTTGCTGCTGACTTCAGTCAGAACAGCGTTCTGGACACAATCTGTGTGCAGTTTAGTAGCACACTTGTTTATCCAAATGATCCTAACTTCAACCAACAGCACGTCTAGATATCTGTCTGGGACTACATCTGTACAAATGTGTAAGTGTGAGTTTATAATGTTGTTTAATTCAAATCATTCTGGCATTTTAAAAGCATTTCCAGCTAAAAAAGATAGCTTTAGATGATTTGCACCCCAGAAGACAGACTTTGATTGGAAAAGCTTGTAACTCACATTTCAGATTGCAATTCATATAGAAGTTCATGCAAGCTAAAGACACAAACAGATTTTAGGGTTAATTTTAAAATGATGTTACTATGCACTCAATTAAAATTTTGTAGCCATGATTTCAAAATGTGAAAAGCTCTACAAATTACCCAACTCATCAGCTATAGCCCTTGGTTTCCTTGAAGGGAAATTTCTCTGACGACCATAACAAAATTACAGTAAATGGCAAGTAAGATTGCCATCAGGAGTCTGCTGAAAATGCAGAAGGAACTCCAGATTGCTTTAGTCGTGTGAACAACCTCTTCAGAACAGCCCAGAGTCAGGCAAGGTAGCTTACACCAGGAGTTAATTTAGCCTGCTGGGACTCTTTGCATTACTAAAACGAGCATGGTTTTGGCTTGTAAATGGGGGGTAGAATTTTATTTCACTTTCTGAGGGTCAGAATTTTATTTTCCTTTCTAAGGGGCATACATTCATTTTAGAGTAAACCTTTCAGAATAAAAGTTTACTTCACATTATAGGAAATGACATCCCTGTTTTTTAGATTTCCCTTTTCAAAGCATGCCTCAGATTTCTAACGTAGTGGAGAGCTTTGGTATAAGCAATAAAAGTCTTTAAAATTAAAATGCTAATCGTAAACAAACCCAAATGCATGAAAGATATAGTCTGACTGCATAACAAAAGAGAATTATATAATTCTATTTGAGTGAAATCTTTCATCTTTGATTTACAGGTTTGAGTCTGCCTATAACTGAAACCATATTGTTCCATATCTTTCATATCATGGCCTTCCCCAAAATCTTGTTTTAATTAAGGTTCCTTTCAGATTTCAGAATAAAAAGCATGACAGTCTTCACTTATGGCTTTAATATATGTATCCCTTTTTTTTTTTTTTTTAATTTGGCAAATATATAAAAAATGAACATCACTTGCTTTTAAAAGCTGAGCAAGCTATCAAATACTGCAAGCTGAATACTTCAAGGTATCTCCTGGGGTTCATTAGGTGAGAAAGTTGTAAACAAAATAAAAGTTACTGTAGCAGAGTTTTGTTCATTTGAAGTACTCTTACATACATGCCCCATCTCTCTCTCTCTGACAGTAAGGCAACACGTGTAACAGTTTAAGCGTTCATTTTCAGCTAAAGGCACAACTCTATGTTACGTTCTCAAACATGGAATTAAACAGCTAAAGTCACATTGCAGGGAGATCTTGCTGCACTTCAGGAATCTAAAATAAAGCCTAAACCCTTTGAAGCTTCTTAAGCAACATCAGTTCTCTTGGTGCAGGACTACATAAAAGAATGAGTTCGTATTCACATCACGACCTGTAAAAAACACTCCCACACAACCTCCACAGAAACACCTGAGCTTCAAATGAGCTGCAGGCAGTTACTGAAGGTCGCTGCTTTGGAGTCAGAATGCAGAAACACTTCAGAACAAACTAAAAACACGTTTGAAAAACTATCCATACTCGATCTCTGCTGCACATATGGTGAGCGCTACTGTCAACTACAGAGGGTACAGCACTTTTTCTTAAAGGCAAAAGATCGCTCATTTTAGAGAATTGTGGATGTGTTTTTATGATAGAAAAGATTACATGAAATGGGGAGGGATGGCCAGGAATAAGGAAGAGAAAATAAAGCACCACCAAGCACAGTACTTCAGGGGATTTATAGTACAATAAGAAGTGCTTTCCCTTTAGCTAAAATCTCTCCTCATAATTTAAACACTTTTCACTTATTCAGCTAAGAATTCATTACAGGAGGTTAAAAAATGGCACGTAAAATAAGGGTTTTTTTTTTTTCCTTCGTTACACAGAGCAAAGAAAACAAATCCTATTAACAATTTAACACAGTATGAAAAAAATTATCCAGTAAAAAGTGTCAGAAAGTGATTCACGGAGTTCACAGAGTATGTTGCTGGCTGTTGCAATTCTCATATCTATAATCTATCATGTAGAATTTTGCAATACTCTATTTCACAATTTGTGTTGGTGAGTGGGTCAAACAGCATTAAAAAAGCATGCTCTAGGCTCTTTCTCCCAAGTCCGTTTTACTGTAACTCTAGAATTGTGGTGGTTACATTTAAGGAATCTTTCGGGCTCTTTCAAGTCCATCCAAAGAACAAGTGAAGCTGCTATTCTGAGTTTTGTGCCCAGTGTTTATGTTCCATCTGATCTGTGCCACCCAAGAAGCAGACAAGACATGTCTGAGGGTGCTTTGGGGGATACACAATGATGTCACCCACAGGAAATATCAGGGAGGACTTGGCACTTCACAAGGCTGGCTCTTCTTCCATGGGCTCACCAGCAGCTCTGTAAAAATAAACAGGCAATCAGAATACGGCACAAGAGTACACAATGACATTGTAGATTTTCATGCATAATCAAAGCTGATTTTTCAGCTCTCTCAGATGTTTATTTGTGTTATTCAGCTATCCATAAATAGAGTTTCTTTCCTAGGAAGTATAAACAAATGTCAAGTGGAAAAACATTTAAGATCCAAGCAATCACCGAAAATGTTCCTGTTTATATTAAAATATGTCAGAATATTTTATAACATTTTGTCCAGAAATGTACATGCTTTGTGTCAACAGAATCAAATAATTTAATGAAAAAAATAGCTGTGATACTTTTATTTTACAAGCTTTTGCAACTAAAAATACATGCATTTATTTTTTCAAGCGGGCCCACACCATTAAAGCAAAATAGTTCACTAGTAGCCAGAACTTAGAACTTAGAAGCTTAGAACTCTAAAGGTTCTTCTCCAGTCCCCTAGCTTTTGATTTTGTGTTTTCATAAACATATTGTGTGCCTGCCTGCAAGTTTTGAGACTAAATCCTGAACCTGATCAGCAGATCGCTCTGAAAGAAAAAGTATCTATTAATTATATCAATATATCAAATCATATTATATCTATATCTTTTATATGAAAACCTCTGGGAGATTAGCAGCTTAAACAAGATGAGCTCTCTAAGACAACCAACAATAAAATGATGAGGACACAGACACTGAGCTGACATCAAGTCTTGCAATTCCTTGTATCTGACAAGCTACTGCACCTGAGGAATACGATGGCTATTATAAAATGGGAAGATTCTGTGATCACAGAGAGACCTTATAACTGAAGGCAAAGAATTTGGACAGAAACCATTTTTCATCTCAGTCTGTCAGCCATAAGAACTAATTTTATACGGTAACTTCAAGCAATTTTGAAATCAGGGGAGAAAAGTAAATGTAAATTAATAAACAAGATGTTTACTAGTTAATTCTTGTAAGCCAGTATAATAACTGGCTTCAGTAAAACATTCCTCAGAAAGTACAAATTCATGAGATCCCATGGAAAAAAAAAAGTAATTAATGAGGGCTTGCCTGGGTTTTGATAGTTTATTCCGCAAGGAAGCCAGAGAATTTTAAGTGAATCTGGAATTTATTAGTCTTTTCCAATGAAAAAATCAGCAGTATGTCTTTAAATTATTTTATACAGGTTATCCCTTTATGATTTGGAATGATCACTGATAGTATGTTGAAAAATATGTCAGCTGAATGACATGTGAAAAAGATGATGTTTTTCAGACTAATCACTTTCCAAAGGGTATGGACTCTAAAAGAAGACTAATCTATAAATCTCAAATCTTTAGTTCCTCACCACATGGTGGGGGATGTTTCCTGTGTACAGTAACCACTGTGGCTCCCTCATTCCTGAGAAGTGAGGTGAAGCCTCCTTGCACTCCCTCTTCTCCCCCCTCTTGCTTTGTTCTGGCTTGCAGCAGCGAGCACACAGTGGCAGCCAGGGTGAGATGGAGCCCTGCCTGCTGCTCAGGTCCTCAAGTGGAATACAAGATCACACACCAGGTGAGGAATTCATACCGATGGACTGTGCTGCTGCTGCTGTGCCGACCACACACTTCCACCTTCTCCAGCCACTTGTGGGAGACCTGAAAGTCCTCTGGCATAACACAGAGGGTCAATAAGCCCTTGTTAAACATCCAGAACCTTATGGGTCTGTCTGGAAAGAAGATCATTTGGAAGCAGATGACAGCCTAGTTTTTAGGTTCTGCAAATGAGAAACAATATGTGTCAATAGATTTCAGGTGGTGATTGGCAGATCAGGAAGGAGTGAAGCTCTAGAAAACCTCTGAGAATAGGTGTTTGGACTATTTATAAGAACCTAGGGAAGCAGTACACACAACAGCCTGTTCACATGTGTTTGACTTCTGGGACTGACATTCTCATGAACATAGTACAATCGAGGATCTTATTTAGGACTTCTTTCGCTGGGAAATTTTTCACTGATAAAGAAGCTTCTGAGGGCCAGGAGTGGCCCTCACTGAACTTGAGTGCTATATTCTAATATATTCCAATATATTCCAACAAGAGGCCGACATTCTTTACCAGCCAGACCATAAGCACAAATAATAATTATTATATATGAGTGCCAGACACAAGGTCCTTGGAAAAGGAGACAAGGTTAGAGAACCATGGCAATCCAGCTGCTGTCTTGCAGTGTGAGTACGCTCACAGTCTTCTTCAGTCTCCTTTTGAAGACTTATGTGTATGCTTTAACTTAATTTTATTAGTGTCAGAGAAGTCACTGGATTTATCCAATGGTTTATCATTAAAAACACATATTTTTATGAGATAACAGCTCAGGCTAGAGTTTGTGTGAGAGCCAGTACTGATTTGGGGCCCAAGGACACAGAAAACAACACTATAAATCCCATAGCACTGAGTAGGGAATCAATATATACCCATTCTGACTAAATCAAAAGTTGTCACAAGAAAAATCTAGGGGGCAGAGTCTGACAGGCCAAATTTGTGTTGCTTCAGCTTTGTCACCGTGAGTTACATCAGTTCAGTCAGTCTTCTTGTAGCTGACAGGAAGTTGGCATAAAAACATAAAACAGGCAGAACCCCCCATCCCACACTGTATGCTCTGAGCAGCTCCTCAAGACGCAGCTGTGAGCTCAGGTCTGATCTAAACCAATTCCATGCAGTCAGCAAATTCAGAAAGACACCAGCTGAGGTTGTAATGATTATAGAACCACAACTGTGATTTTCCTCTAATGCTTCACCATTCTTCATTTAAACTGCAAGTTCGTAGGAGCTGAGCCCTTCTTCATTCACTTTGGTGTGCTGTGAAGGGTGCTCATTTTTAGCTCTCTATATGTAGAATTCTGACTATGGCAAAATGAAAAAATCTCTTTGCAGTTAATGCTAAACAAAATGATGCTGTTTAAACTTAAAAAAAAATAAACAGATGAGGCAAAAAAATCCTACCATATGGATAAAATCTGGGAAAACATGTGAGATCTTCAATACTGTTCTGTGGCAATTGAGAGTAAATGTTATTTATGAGAAAATTATTAAAAGTAATTAATCTACAATTTTTAAAAAGGTAGTATTTAAGAATGTAGATAAACTCAGTACATCACCCAAAAAAAGAAAATGTTTCTCTTACCTTATTTTTTAAATGAGAATTACAGAGATTCCTCCTAGCTACATTATCACACACACAGAAATACAAATTCAAGGTATGTTTCCAAGGTAGAAACTGCCGAACAAAAGATAGATTTTTCTGGAATGGTACAGCTGTTTTATGCCATAATCTGTTCCTAATTTAGCTCAGCTGTCTCAGGGAAGATCATTGTAATTGAAAAGTGATCCTCTGGTAGCAAAGAGCTGGGGAAAAAGAGGTATATTTCTATATCATGAAGGTGATTTGGGGAGTGTCTAAAGACATTATATGAGACATCCTGAATAAGTGTATATCCTAGTAAAAATGGACTTAGTATGCATCAAAGAGAAAGGAACTAAAAGTAAAGCCATCCTAGTTTAAGAGCAAAATAAGGTAACTACGTATATGCTCTCAAAAGATGAAGTACTGTCCAAACAAGGCAAATTAAATAAAATAAAAACTCTGGCAAGTTAAATGTAAACCCTCAATGAAGCAAACTAAAGGGAAGTCTGAAGAGCAACATATTAAACACATAAAAGCTAATAATAAAAAGATCTTTCAAAATACATCAGAGGAAATGATCAAAGCATAAAAGGAGCATCAAGGAAGGTAGACCACAAAAGCAAAATGAACTATTTATATCTGGGTTCACTAGAGAAGTGTCAGTGAGATTTTATTACTTGCAGATGAACTATCCTAAACTGAATCAGCGCTAGAACAAACTGATACACCAAACATTGCCAAATTTCTAAGAGCAGATGATATTTGTCTGTTAAGTTCCAGGGAAATACGATTAGGATGTTGTTAAAGAAATAGTTATTGAACATATTCTACAGTTTAACTCAGCAAGAGGTAGAGAAGGCAAGAAAAGCAGTTCCCCTTTTGGAAACCACAGGAGGTACAGTAAGCCTGTATGGCAAAATTGAAAGCAGATACAATCAGTGATAGAATTAGTAGGCATTTAGGTAGCAGTCATTTGGGTAAAAATTAGGCCTTAACACTTATAAAGATGGCAATCCTTTCAAATTTATTAGAAGTTTCTGAAGGAAATTAGGGAAGAGGGATCAAGTGATTTCCCTCTGCAAAGAAGGTCTTCCAAGAATTTTATCCAAGTGCTTAAAAGAGCCTAGGTTGTTGGGAGAAAGTCCTTTCACAGATCAATAATACATCAAAAGCAGGAAGTGCATGATGATATTGGTGAATTTTCACCATGGAGGAATTCTACAGAGCATATCAAAAAGACTAAGTAGACTACAAGTAGATTTAGGTGATAATATTTGCTGATGATGCCAAGTTGCCAATACTACTCAGCTCTCAGGCCCATAACAGCATTTCTGTATGGAAAAGAAAGCAAACAACTCAAACACAGAGCACACAAAACAAGGGAGGACAGCTTTAACTGTTTTAACAGTGATGGCTATGATTGAGAGCTTGGAGTTAATGGTAGAAGAGCAGAAAGATACAGAAACGAAACATCCCCAGTATTAGCTACCATGTAAATTCACAATGTGCCCAGCACCTGGAGTCTTGCATGCAGCACTTATTCTATCTCAAAGAAACTACAAAAAGCACAGAGATGAGCAAAAATCATCAAAGGTAATAAATTATTTTCATATCAGCAGGAATATAGAGTCTTGAGAAGCTCAAGCCTTTAAAACCAGATATGGGTCAAAGATTATGAGTAAGAAAGAGGTGGTTTTCTTCCTCACAATACAAGACCTGGGGGCTTCCCATTGATTTTATTGGTTAATAAGTAAAAGCAGCACAATGCCTGATGAGGCTGTGGATTCACTACCCAAGTGCCACAGGTGTAAGTTGGTTCAAAAAGGTTTTGACAAGTTTATGCCTATGTATGTACCCTGGAGGCTTTTACACAGGTTAGGTCAGATACAGCAGTTTAGATCCATCAACTCACCAGGGCAAGGTTGGTGCTCAACCTCCTCTACTGTTTCTCTTCCTTATGCACCCACCACCAAATGAGAAGAAGGTGGTCAAGATAAGGATGCAGGCAGACCTAGGAAAGCTGCTCTGCAGCTCCTGAGCCTAGAGGGGATTTTAAGCCCTGTGGGGTAAGGCCAGGTATGTGCTGTGTACTCCAGCACAGCTGAGGTAGATATTCAAATAAATTCAAATAATGAAATGCCAAGTGAAGCTTTATGAGTTGATAGACAAATATGGCAAGTGACCCTAAATGGTAGCTAGCTGTACCCCATGATTCAACCATTTTCTCTAGTATATAATATAATGCAATTTGACTGAAACTGCAACTGGTAGCTCTGCAACACTAAGAGTAAAAATTATACTTTGTTTTCATTTCCATTTGAGCAAAATCTATGCTCAGCTGAACCAAAGCCATAAAGTCAAATTCTGATAAATGTCATTCTGAAGATTTACTGCTTCCTGTAAAAATAGTAAATGTAAGAGATCTCCCTCCATACCCTTTACTTTTTCCATTTTAAGAAAAAACATACAGAAGCTCCAAGGTATCACGGACGGCAGCGTACTGAATATTTTCACAGCACGATTTCTGAAACAGATTTCTGGCCAAAGCAAAATTCTAATCAGCTAAATCTGTATCTCACATAGGGAATAAACAGTTATCAACACACAAAAGTTCTGGTAGCTAGAAATGTTTTATAGGACATGCCTGTTTCAATTGCATCTCTATTTAAATGCCCGTTAACGCCATACGTTTCCTTTCCTATCCAAAAACTCTTTTTTTTAATATTTGTACTCTTCCAAAGACTATAATCGAGATTCAGTTGGACCTTAAGATGCAGAATTATGCTTTGGTAAAATAAAACACCAAAAGTGTAGCAGCTTTTCACGTTTTTCTTCATTTACCCTGCCAGAGAAAATCAAGTAAAAAAATAATCGGCACTGTCACTTGAAGAAAAGAAAGAAAGAGAGAAGAAAGAAATAAAAATACTTTATATGGGCCTTAGCCAGGAGCGTTTTATCCATCAGTGGTAAATGAGTCAGATATGAGTTGGCCAGGAAAAGAGCTGCTTTACCCAAAATCTGAGTTTAAAGTGAGTCATCTCACTCCAACACCAATATATCCTCCAACATAACTGGCCAGAGTTCCCCGCAAAGAGACTCTTGCTGCTGCTCTTCATCTGGAGGCCTGGCCATCCAGAGCTGAAGTCTGAAGAATCTCTGCCATCGAACCAGTGAAACAGGCTTAGAGTTGCAGGCCAGAGCTATCAGCCTGGATGACCGTGGTGGGAATTAAGAGGAAGCAAATGGACTCCTGGTGTAACAAAGGAACCCTTCAGGCTGCCCCGTCAGCCATGGTGCTTCCTGTTCTGCTCCCACCCTACCTGTCACAAGCAACTTTCCCAAATGAACACTCAATGCAAAAGCTTGCAACAGGTCTTTGGAAGGTGACCCTGTCTATACCAGTAGGAGGAAGGGCACACCTTCTAACAGAGCTTGACTCTTCACATCCCTGCTGGCCTCTGTTTGCCATAAGAAGCGGCTGGAGAAGCGGCATTGCATACATGCCCCCTTATTACAACAAACATTAAAAACGTAAAAAATCAAAGCTGAACTCGTATCTACATTCCTGCTGTTTGTGTTGGTATGTACCTGTGAAATGGGTGGTGTGCTTATGTGAAATGAAGTAAATTATGCAGAGCCCAAAGCATGCAATGTCACAGACTCACTCCCTGGACATTCCATGATGGATTTTCATTCACACTCAAAGTGCAGGCAGATCGTCTCAGGTCTGCCTGCAGTTGAGGACCCTCAAAATCCAACTTTCAAGAGGATCACTTTTGATTCCATATTGTCAAAACAAAGAACATTATGCTCAGAAGCCTCAGAAAACCTAACAATAATTTTGGTCCAGTGGGACAGCATTTTTCTTGTCCTGTCACTCTCTGATGGCAGCTTGGCTCCATGTGACTTCTTTGAGGGTTACAGATGTAGAAAGAGATTTCAAGACGCATGTGTGCGTAGGCTTTTTTTTTTTTTGTGCTGCTGACAAATGTCTGCAGCACCACAGAAGATATTCCAAACGAAGTCATTTTTCCACAAAACAATTCATCACAATGGATTCATCCCTACAAGAGTCCAGAACTGATGAAGTGTAATGAATCTGGCAGCCACATGAATTCCACTTGTGTACGTTTCAGTACATCAATTTTTTTCCATGTTTCTTAGCACTGCCCTGAAATTCTGTTTTCAGAATGGATGGAAACTGTCACAGGTTATCAGTTGGTAAGTAATAAGTGCAGTAATTAAGTGCAGTGTTAGTCAAAGAGTTATTTTGTTCAAACCATGTAGGAGTAGCAGTTGTTCTTGGTAGTTGTAGTTTTGAGTGGCGGCACATAACAAATAAAATTTTTGGTTCTTCTCAGCAATGTAAAACACACAAAATTAACCATGCCCTTTTCCAGACAATTTATAGCTTTAATTTGCTTGACTGCATTATTTCCAATACTTTAAGTAAAATTATTTGTGCTTCAGAGCTATGCACACTCAAGTGGGAATTTTTCTGTCCCTAGCTAGCAGAAGTGTCCTGTAACTGTCAGAAACTTATATGAAAAACTACATTATTCTTTTGCTGAGCACTGATCAGCAGTCACAAATCTAAAATGCATCTTGTGTTCATCATGGATTCTTCTCTAAGCTTTTATGAAGTTTTCTGCAATAATCCTAGCAGAAGAATAGCCATGGCATATTAAAATATAATTACAATTGGAAAGGTAATTATGAAAATACTGTGAACTTTACTAGCTAGCTCTTCTCCCTGTGTGTCCCTTTGAGCCATGCCTGGATTCCTTGACAGATGAGTGCTGCCACTGTTTAGAGGAATGTTCACTCCCAAACACATCCACAGTTTTGAGCATTGCACCAGTCCCCTGGGTGCCTATCAGTTCAGTTGTGATTAAAAGACACAGCACAGGGGGAAAGAACTGAAGCAACTAAGAAACAGCCACAATGTAGGAGCCATGGATCTTTCTGGCTCCACTCCCATCGCTGCTGTCCCTACCCACAGCTCCCTCCTTTCTCTACTGTTGTTCCACAGCCTGATGAGCTAATGAGTCTCCTTATAAGGCTTTTTTCAGCTTTCTTCCTCCCTCCCCTGTTTTCTGTGTATGATGGAACCCAAGTGGTTTCACTACATTTTGTGTCTTTCTCTACTGGTGAAGATCAGGAATGTTTGTCCTTAAAACAAAAAAATAGGAAACTAAAAACTTCTGCAGTGGCTTTTTTGATTATAGATGACACAATATTCAGTGGCTACTGAGTTTTTTTCACGTGTAATTGGCAAAACACACAATAGCATTTACTGCACCATTTTCTTAATTTGGAAGTTGAAAGCAATCTTCATTAATGTAAAAATTACATGACAAGCTGGAAAAACCAGCATTCTCATTCTTTGCTGGTGTACCTTCATCTTAGTACATAGAAAATGTTGGCTCTAATCCTGGTCAGGATTGCTTTAAGTTTCATACTGGAACTGTTCACATTTCTTCCAGGGAAATAACTTTTAATGCCTCTCTAATATAACTATAATTATTTAAGTCCATTGTTATTAAATTTATCTGGCTGTTGAACACCTTCCTAAAAAATTAAAACTAAAAGAGATTTGAAAAGCTCCTAATGAGAAGAATATGGTTGATTACACTTGACCATGTATATTTACCTCATATGGATATTGCACTTTTTATGCAGTACCAAGAATTAGACACGGGAAGAAAACAAGGTTCTTATACTAATCATGAACTTTAATACAGAAATAGAGACACCAAACCCAAAAAGCTGCTAACATAGAATATCTCTGCTTCCAGTGGCTAAGTGAGGGAACTGAAATCCAGGGATGAAAAATTCCGGGTACCTCAATTAGCAGATAACTTTGAAACAACCCTTAGTCTTCCTTTCTTCTTCGTTTACCAGGCTGGAGCGAAAGCCTTGTTCTCTGTAATAAATTCATGCACTTACCTGCTGCCTTCCTGAGGAATACACTGTTCAACATCCACTGAAAGAGAGGCCATAGCAGATACTGTTTCTGTCTCCTCCCTCTCTTGCTTCTGAGACTCAGCCAGAGCACAATCCACTGGCACAGAGTATGGCTCCACTGACTTCCAGTACTTGCCTAAGGAAAACACACATAATAATTTATGGGAATTTTAGCTAGCATGGTGGTACAAGAACAGTAATCACTTAGTTCAACATGGAGTGATTATAATTTAAAATCACTGTGGTATAAGCAGTACAGCTGAAATTTCAGACTGCAGTGAAGTCTATTTCTGAACCTAAGAATGCCAAGTTGGAAAGTGCTTTCATTCCAAGAGCTGTGTCACACCCTTCCCCAGAAGGTAATAACCTGGAGGAGTAACACACAGACTAATGAACACAGACTGTCAGGAAGGCTATTGGCTTTATCTACACCAGGTGATAGGAGTTCAGAGCAGGGTTAATAACTAGAAGCTCTGATATTGCACACAGTTGATGCAGAGACAGCAAAATGTAGAAAAATGTACATTCTTGTACAAAGTGCTCACACAGCACTGTCTTGAAAAGGAAAGAAGTCAGAAATGCCAGCTCAGACTGAAGTGGTGTTGCCAGAACAATCAGGCTTGCTAGTCCTGGATGTTCTTTCTCCTCCAACCTCAGGGCGTATACTAGAACAATAATTTAGTTAAAACTTTCATATATGAACTGGCTGTTGCTGGAAAGCTGCCAGGTATCATAAGGGATGGAGCTTTCTGGTCTGCTATGTAAAAATACAGCAGTGGATTAAAAGCATGAGTATTTTCAGATTTCTGCCTGCAACAGAAGAAGCTCATCAAGCAATGCCAAAAATATTGGCAGGTGACTCATCCTAAACATATAAAATGATCTGCTACTGCCCAGCTATTAAGAAGCAGTTTGATTATTGGAAACCACATGAACAAGTATGAATTTACATATCTATTTCTTAACAGCCCAGTAAAACACTGAGCACTCACTAATTGCCAGGTGGATGACACCTGGGAATTAGGAGCTTTGGGAAGTCTGGGAGCTCTGGACCAGAGCTTATTCAGTGTTTAGCAAGAAGCTTTCAGCAGCTGCTGCAGAGGTTGGATCAGGGTACTTATCTGGGAATTAGACAGAGGGTTTCAACAGCTGTGAAAGAGGGGGGGATCAAGCAGGGGACCTTTCCAAGGACTAAAACTAGGATTTTGGCAGCTGGGGAGCAGGCTGAGCTGAGGTGCTTATCCAGAGGGTAGCTGGAGGCTTTGACAGCTGGGAGGCCAGGCCAGCAGTGGTGCTGCTTGTGCTGCAGAAAGGCTGCTGAAAACTCCCTCTTTGGTAACACAGCTCTCAACACAGTTTCAGGCTTTTGGAGGGATGAACTTTTCCCTCCAGTGAGAAAGCAGCTGTCAATAAAGTCTGAAAATGTCTTCATTCAAAAACATCATTGCAAGATGAAAGCCCAAGTCAATCTTCAAGAACAACCAGTGAGCATAGCCAGAGTGTTTCTTTGAACTCTAATAGTGTGCACGTTTGAGTAGTTAGCAGAATCTTTAAATAACGGGGACCTTCTGGGGATAAAATGTAAAGTGTATTAAGTATCCTACAAAGTTGAGATTAAGTGTTAGGAGGTTGGCTTTGCTCCAAAAACATGAAAGACAGAGCTAGAAAGTTATGTACATAACAGTAGGCTCAATGATTGGAGCCTGGCAAATTTTATAAAAACAAGACAAAAATATTCTCTATTATTACTGTGCTCAGAGACCATATTCTCTATTCATTAAAAAATACACTAAAAACAAACAAAAAAGTTATATGAGCATTCCACAATGTTCTCACAGATCCTATGTGCAAAACTCAGTCTTTGCAATATACACCCAATTCAAACCCTATAATTTATGAGCTAAATGTTCACAGAGTGGGTGGGGTTTTGTTGCAGAAACAGATGTGCAAGAAAATCAAATCTGTTGGCATGGGAATAATACCCCCTCTTGCCTATAAAAGAAATGAACCCATGTTCACTGCTGGAGTTTTCAAGGGCTTTTATTCATAAAATAAAATATTAGTACCCAGCTACCACTGTGTTGCTCTCCTGCAGCAACAATAAAACAGCATCAGTAAGGATTGCTACATCACATTCGTTCATTCACACACAGGCTTGCACACCAGCTGGCCCCTGAATTCTGACTTTCTTGTTACATTAAAACTCAGGGCCAATTCAAGCATATTAGTAGGCTCCCTGTGCCCATTTAGCTGCCCTTCACTCCCAAGCAATCAGTGGTTTTCTCTGTTTCCCCACACTGGGAGTTGTGTTATGAGAGGGGCTTCAGCCACAGAGAGCAGAGTCAGGCCAGGAGGCAGGTGGCAGCCCATATACTGCAGTGGAGAGTCCTGGAGAAAGGAACTACATTGGCAGGGTGTTTTTGGCTTTTTGGGGGATATGTTTAAGCAGTCACAACTAGAAATAGCATCCAGGTAGCAGTAGGTACCTCATGTAAAGAGGGCTCTGTGATGCTTGTGAAAAAGCAATAATAGGTTTCTCTTTGAAATCAGAAAACTGTAATTTACAAACACCTGGTGTAAGCAGAAGAGCTTTGCAAGCTTCTTTTTATCCAGGATATCTTTTATTTGCTGTATACAAAACATACAGGCCTTAAATGCGTGTTCAGCCAAAAGATTTGCAGGCAGAGTTACGGAATGGGAAGGCAATCACAGCACACAGCTGCAAAGGAGCTTTGTTAGGAGGTATGCTGTGGATTGACAATTAAAAGAAGTCAAAAAAGCATTGGCATCAAACCACTCCAACCTCTGAAAACACCATTTCTACTGTGGTCTACTGGAATGTGAAATTCTACCAGTGCTGTTACATTCATTGAGAAGAACTTGGTGGAGCTCAAGGGAAAGAATGAAGCATACTGCTGGTTTCATTCATGCAAAACTTGAGCAATCATAGATTGCAAGAAAAAAAAACCAATGAAACCAAATCAGTCTTCTAGGTATGCTTTGGCTTTCAGAATGAAAATATGCTTAAGCCTCCCTCAAAGACTTGTGTGAGCACTGACTATTACCAGGAAATAATAAAAGGGAATGTTTCTGTCACTCCTGTAGGTATTTGTAATCGCCTTTCATTGGTTTGGGCATGCTGTACCGTGGCTTGCTTGAAAAACAGTGTTTGGGGTTGGTATTCTGCTATTATATTCTGCTATGTTAGAAATAGCCTTTGAGATGGGTGTGGGAACTACTAATTCCAAATGTATTACATTTTCAAAGAAGCTTTGGATCACTGTCAATACAAAACATTTATAGAAATTCTATTCAAGTTAGGAAAAAACTTGTCTCTTAGTTTCGAAGTATTGCAGCTTCAAGGTTTTGCAAAAAGCACAGAGGAGGGGTTTATTTGATGTAAAATGCTGCTAATACTCATTATGAAAGTTGGATCACAGAAATACAAACCCAATATCCAAAGGCAATGCAATGATCCAAACAGTACCTCTTGAGGTGCTACTCAACAGCCTAATGCTCTCCAGCCTGCCTAACTCTCTAAAATATTGAACAGGTACTTCCTTCTCTTAGATCTAAATATGCATCACAAAGCTGCACTGAACTCCCTCAGGGCTCCTTTCTGTCATCCAAGCATATTCCTTTTCTAGTACTTGGTATCTCTCCAGACAAAATGAGGTAAATATAACTTTTTAGGTAGTTGCAAGAAAAGGTAGAATGTTGTGTGTAAATAAGTCCAAACCCTTAGCAGCCTGACTAAAGTTTCAGAACAGCCCACTGGATTGCATGACTGTACCAGGTCAGCTGAAATCTAATTGTGGCAAAATCTAGTCATTTTGCAGAGCCCTAGACTTTGCTCTCAGATTTACTCTATATATACACTATGTATTTGTTCCTAAAGCCACACCTTCTCTCTGAACAGCCATTATTTGTGTGTGTTCCTACTCTTCTGTTTGTCTGTTTCTCAAGTCATCCTTTTTTTTTGGTTTCAGATCCATTTTCCATTACATACATATTTTATTTCAAACAATTGCATCTCTCTTCCTTGTGTCTGTGGTCTGTGTGCAGCATTCTGCCCTTATTATAATTCGCAAATCTATTCTATCTTGCACAGTACATGACCCTCCTTAACCTGCTGACTCCTTCCATATCATTAACAGATTATTAACAAGGAATTTTAACCCATGAGTTACCCAAGAACATACCACTCAACACAAAGGACTTATTGTAATATATTATATACAGCTGATTAAATTAGAGCTTGTCCATATCTAGGTGTCTACTGAATATGCATGATGAATTATATACCTACAATGAATTTTCTTTGTCACTTTGCAACTAAAATCAGATGGAGAAGTACTGCATGAACAGTGAATTGGGCATGGTGTCCCTTTTAAAAACTGCATTTATTTTATGTAGATGAATCCCAACCATTTGTGGTTCATCTCAAATGAAGGAAAACATTTGTTATTCATTTGTTATTCTAAAGGAGCCAGCAAACAGTAGAAGTCAGGAAGCTCCCACCGGCTCAGTAAAATGGCAGAGACTAGAAGATCAGAGAATTTAAAGGATGTGTGCTCAATTGGATTAAAGCAATCGATGGCATAAGGTTCTTCAGTGAGCAAATGCTCTAAAGGATCTGGGTAGTTAAGGGTTGGGGTCAGATCACACAAGTGAGGTAATAATGTATCCTCTGTCTCAGAAACAATAAAACAATGTAATTTTTAGCACTGTTCCATAGATCAGTGCCTATTTGGAGCTTCTTAGCTTTATCTCAAGCTCCTGTGAATCTCAAAGTGAGCACCTTGAGAAAGGCTGCAAAAACAGAGTCTGAACAAACTATTTGTTAGAGCTCTAATTTACCTGTCTGTTCCTGTCCCTCACTGACAAACATCTATTTCATCCAAGCTGCTCTGGAATGAAAAGATTTGGGAATATTTAGGAATCAGAAATGTTTAAATAATCTTAATGGGTTACTTTTTCAAGGCTAATACATGGGAGAAACAAAGAGATGCTGAAGAAAGAAAAATAAAAGCATATATATATATATATATAAAAGACACAGCATGTAAATTTATACATAACCGTTTTTCCCATTCTTTTCTCTGAAACAGTAACATCTATGACATTAATTAATAATAAAAAATAACCCCAAGCCCACTAACCCACCAACTCAAACTGAGAAACATACTTTGAATTTCAGTGGTCTTTTTTAAAGAAGCTATTGCATTCATATTGGGGATTTGGTGCACAATATCTTCCGGGAGAGGCTCCAGCTGAAAGAATAGAATAGAATAATATAAATATTCAATACGCCACAGGGACATAAAACACACTGAAATGATCTAATCCTCGGGAAAAGCTCAGCCCAAGAACTGGTTAATATGTTGCTGGTATCAGTTCTAAATGTATAGTCATGATTTTGTTTTCTGTTTTCCAGCCATGTAATTGAATTCCAAGGGGCTTTTCTATTGGCTGCAAGACTAATCTATGGAGTCTCTGAAGCAGGTGCATGTCTGTGTATTATTCATTAAAAAATGCTAGTTATTTGTGTAATTTTTGTAGGTTCCTCACAAACCAAATTCCACTGTGTCTGTATACGCAGCTGGGCACTCCAAACAAAACCTTGCTGAAGCCGCACTGGAACCAAAGTGTGCATTCTATTATCTTTATTTTTCTGGTGTTATTTCATCTAACCATCTTACACATTTTAAGGTTTAGAGGGGAAAACCATAAAACACAGCTGCTTTTACTAGCTCGACATTAATTTCAAATACAGCAAATTAAAAAAATGGTTATGCAGATTAGCAGTGAATTTCCCTAAGTAAGTTTTTTACAGAATCAGCTGCATTTTAATTTGCTGGTTTTAATTGTATATTCTTTGAGTAAGGCTGCACTAGGAGAAAGAAGTGTTCAGTTACTGCACAGTTATTTTTGCCCTGCAGTGGATAAATATAAAAAATAAACTGTATTTTGAATGTCACCCACATCTGCTTTTTTGTCCACCCTCCACACATTTTGTCCTAGGAAAAAAAAGGGTAAAAAATTGTTTGGGCTAAATGCTTCTCCTTGCACTGTAATAACTATATTCCCCTTGAACTAGGCTAAGAGTCATGAAACTCTTCTGCTTCCCTACATACCCACATAAAACTGCCATGGCTGGGTGTGCAGGCTTGCATCCTGAGGAGCAGCAACTGTGCCAAGGCGGACAAAAAAGAGCAATCTCAACATCAATTTCTCCTCTCTAATGCTAAGGAAGTTCAACCACCGCTGACAGGAGACATCTGTACTGCAGACAAAACTCCTTTCTTAAATATGCCTGGGTCTATTTTAAACTAGGTCAAGTGAAGCCCACCCAAGGAGCTTCCTTTGTGAAGTTAATAGTTCAGTAGCCATCATATACTGTCCTCCAGGTTGCTACTGCTGCATGGCTACTCACCAGCTAGATAAAATCAACTTTGATCCAAGCACACATAGTGGGAAGTAACTGTAGTGTGGATACTCCCTCAGTGGTTCTATTTTAAGCAAGGCCAGCTACAAATCCCAAAACTTCTGGGATCCTGCCACTGCAATCAGCAGTGAATGCCTGTCAGCGATAAAGACATTGCAAATATCACCGGTCCTTTGGAGTCTTGGTAACTAAAATGAATAGGGCTGTTCATGTCATTATTTCCTTAGAAGCCCATATGGGATTGCAGCTGGAAACTTTTCTTCTGGCTAGAAACAATAGCACTATGTTTTGTTTTCAAATAGGATAAATCAGTCCATTCTGCTCAGTGATCTAGTATGCACAGTATGTAGATGGTTGGACCTAACTGGGTCCCTGTTCTACCTGGTTAACAAAGAGACCAAAGTGCAAAGAAAGATTGTTCCTATCTAGTATGTATCGTGGGCTAGCACAAAGGCAGCAATTACAATACAAATCATATTTTAGATACTTTTGCAATCCTTAAACCACATCTACTTTATCATCTTCACAGGTGGCTCTATTTGGTAACTCTTTCAGGTGCCTGGGGGGAAACTGCCTATTTACGAAAATGCCAACCAACAGATCAAGCTTTACAGATTTTAGAACAATAATCCATATAATAACCTTAATAATCCACACCTTGAGTTAAGCAGATAAATAGCATTTGCTTTATCACTAGTCATTTTCTGTTTAAAGTAATCTGTCATTTGCCCAGGAAGAATATAAAAGCCTGAAGCTCTGTTTGGTCATGCTGGGTGCAGGAACATGTAAGGGGCAGCAAAGAGTAGTTTAAGGTTCTGTTTAATCAATTTCCTAATTCCTAACGCTTTGATGACCGATTCACTTCCCTGAAACAGAACAAAATAGCTTCAGGCCCACGGCAGTAGGAATAACAGTAAAAGGTATGGAATCGCCAGACTGCAATATGTGAGAGCTGTGTCTTGGTTTGCCCTTTGAGTATAAGATTTTTTAGGCAGACCTTTTGTACTAATTATATGCAGACCCTTTGTACTAATTATTAAGATGGGAGCAACTGACAGTTAGAGGAGATTTTCTATTAAAAGGTAAATATTTTGTTGTCTTCCTTAAAGCTGAATTTTTGCAAGAGCCAAAACCCAAAAGGTTTGATTTTCCCTAATATATCAAAACCACCTCTTTTTTTTATCATTATAGAATTTTTTTAAAAACAAGTAGGCTGCATTGAATATCTAGACATATCAGGTGAATATTTAGAAATGGCAGATGTGTTTTTAGCAATTAGCATAAGCTGATGAATCATTAAAAGGAGAAAAAGGGTAAAATATCCAACACATAGCCCAATCATTACTCCATCTGTTAGCACTACTAACAGTTTTGTAGGTGATGTGAGTATAATGGGCATGTTTGATTATTTCCTTAACTCTTTTCTGCCACAAAACTTTCATTTTATATTCCAAGCTTGGCTGAGTCAGGCTCCCAAGCCTTTCTGTCTCCTCATGCTTAAGTACAGCCCAACAGACCTTGGACCCTCTTTCATATCAAGGAAATTTTATCAGGCTCCACAAGTGAGTTCATTACATCATATATCCTGCATATCCCAAAATGAAGTTCCATTACAAAATCACTGCATGAATAAAGCCAGTGGGTTATGGCAGCTATTTCTATACCCTTTGAAATGAGACTGCATTCAAAAGGAGGATCCTGTTGGCAGTTATCCACTGGTTGCATACAACCATATAGACACAGAGGTGTCCCTGGAAAATATCAGCAGTTAGACCCAATACTGAACAAAAGAAATTACTCGACACCTGGTATGTATGGCACCATCATCTTCCCTCCTACACTTACTGGCATTCAGATTATGAAGTCTATTAAATCTGGAGGCTAACAGAAAAGAAGCTGAAAAGAGCATTAGAAATATACCATCAGGAAAGAAATCTTTTAGAGAAGAACAGCTCAAGTCTGCAGAAATAACCAAACCACTGGAGAGACAGTTTGGACCAGACACAAAGGGTCACATTTTCAAAGCTTTTACATGACTGAATTGGGCTTTTGTGTCCAAAGCAGAAGACTAATGTAGAAACTGAGTCAACTAATCATTTTCAAAATGCGAAAAACAATGTAAATGGGCAAAAAATCACTTGGTAGGCCAAAATCTGCCAGACGCATATCAATAAATGTTTGAAGAAGGAATTAATGACGGAAATTTCATGTGCCCAGAAAGGGATCTGAACTGATCCTTGGAAATGTGGAGAGAATCTGAAACTACAGCAGTCTTTATTGAGCTGAAAATTCTAGCAATATCCGTGTTGTCTTTAGCACTGTCATGTTTTAAAGTACAAAGATTAGCTTCACTGAAGAATGTTGCAGAGTGCAGTTAGAGATTACTGACAAATGAAGCAAGTGTAAGCAGAAGGTAAGGAGCACGGAAAGTCTGCCAGAAGCTGAGGAAGGGGAGGAGGCAGGCAGGCTCCTCAGGGGTGCCAGAACTGCAGGAGGAAGAATCACCACCCCCCTTTCTTGGTTACACTATGTACAAAAACCTATCAGGATTAAGACTGTGCTTTGTGTCTCTTAACATTACCTATGATTGCAGATGAGTAAGTTCAAAGTTCTCACAGGTCTTCCTATATTATGTGTTCTTACATTAGCAATTTTCTCAGGGTTTCTGCACTCTCTGTTTATATAAGCATCTCAGGCAGGTATTTTTGTGATCAAGGGTTATAATGCAGTAAATAAACAAATCAGACTTCATCAGGGAATAATTTCAAAGACACAAAAGGTCATTAGGGTCATTAGTACCTGAAAACCAAGCGATACCTTGGAATTATGTAACTTTGGAATCAGAATATTTTCTGTTTCCTTGGCCAAACCACTTCCTGACTAGCACTGCCCACCTTGGGAACTTTGATGTCACCATGCTGACCTCTGGCACACACATTGCTCCAGTTTCCTATCCCATCCAGATCTCTATTTCTAGACTCTGGGTTTATGCAAGCAGCAGTTGACAGGTGTTTTAGGCTTGGTGTTAATTATTTTCTAGTATTAGAGTCAGATTAACAATGAGGATTGTGAGCAAGTTTACCATGCAATTTAAAATTGATCTCAGGGCATATTCACTTCCATGAATATTTCCATTTTGGAGACAGAAATGTTACCTGTTCTGGTAAATAACTCCTTTTAATGCCCTCTTGGCAGAGCTCACTGCCTAGCTGGCAAGCAGCCCCACATTGACACTGAATTCCACAAAGGAGAAAATGCCAACTTTTCATCATCATCAGGAAAGCTGCAGAGTACAAGCTTCCACTTAAATTACCATCCCCTCCTAAATGCCAGCTCAACAGATTGCAAGAAAGAAGCACATACTTCACACCCTGCAAGAAAATTGTCCGGTGTAAGTTTTCAAGCATGCTTGGGAGCCAACCAATCACAATGTTTTGTCAAATTCTGCTTCAGAATGAAATTCAAGCCAGAAGAATATTTACTAGAAGATGTTAAATTTAGTCACTTAAAAATGTTTTCACACTTGGGGCCAAATTCAGCCTTGGCTGCCGCAGTCAATGAGAACAGACGTGCATCCTCTCTGCGCCTTTGCTGCAGGGTCCCGCTGGGCAGAGACACTGTGGACTGCACTTCTCTGCTTCCTCTGTGCACAGAAGAGCATGACCCCATCTGTGACTAATTATCACTTGTTACAGACCACAGAAAACTGCTGTGGCCATGGGGAGCTAAGAGACACTGCCCAAACCTGTAGGCAGATCAGAGGGACTATGATGTTACACTGACTTCTGTGTCCCATGGAGATATCACACCTGGCTGCTTTAAAAGGGATGGGGGGAAGGAATAGCTGTATCCTTAGGTTTTCACTCAAAGAGTTTTGTGATTGAAAGAATACCTTCCTACTCCTCCTGGCTGCAGAAGAACCCCTATATGAATGCAGTTATGTTGGAAATAAAACGTAGGATTTAGAATACTGGACTCAAGGAAAGCCCATGCCCCAGGATTTTTTAAATCCAGGTAGCGCCTCTTCAAAAATAATGTGGAGGAAAGAAAGCAGAACACATACTCTTAAGTGTCTAGAGCAGCATTATTCACCACCACCAGGGACCAAAAGTCACAGCAGAGCTCTTTATAGCACTAAAGCTAGGATGGGCAAAATAGAGTGGAATTTCCACCCTCCACAATGAAGATTTTGGGGAAAAATCTCAATATTCAGCCCAATTTTCACAGACTTCTTGGAATAAAATATAAATCTTAATATTAAATGATTTTCTTAATTGAAGTAATATGTGTATCTATATGCATTTTAAAAATGAGTTTTTAAATCTATAAAACCAATGTGTGAAAAGCTGTAGAATCTTTTAAAGAGTGTCACAATAAGTGCAAGAATTTAATTTTCAGAATGCACATCATAATCTCAGAAAGGCTTAAAAGCAATTATTCTTTTGGAATTATCTGAATTCATCTTTTCCTTTGTTTTGACAGATGCGCTTTTAATGGACCAGTTCTCAAATCATGAGATGGTCATCTTGCCTTTTCACCTTCCAGAAGGTTTTCCATGTTTACATTTTGGATTTCAAGGGAACCCAGCTGCTTAATCTCTTCTCACCTCTTAGGAAGATTTCCTTCCAAGGAGATAACCTACAGTGCTTCTAATTAGGTCTGCAAATTGTCAAATGGATTTTTCTCAAAGTGACATGGAAACTTTCTGCTTGTAAACAGAAGCATAGGAAGGAAAACCTAAGATATCAAAATATTTTAAAAGTAATTTTCCACGTAAACTTTCTAATTAAAAATTATCTTTAGAAAGTTTATCCTTAGTTTATTTCCTTTTTAGTTTTTTGATTATTTAAGAAGCTATTCACAAGCCAAACCAAACAGAGCCATTTCAGATATCATAGGGTCTTGCCTTCTTTCCAGTTGCTGTCAAAAAGGGTATGGATCTCCTTGAAATTCTCTGTTTCTTATACCAGTCCTTCTATGCTCAAATTATTTACAGAAGATTATTTTGATAGAGTATTATTTTCCTAGTGTCTTCACTCGCTTTTTAATCTAAGACAAGAGTGACAAGTTATCTTACTAAACAAATCACTAAACTATAAGCCATATATAAATTAAAATACATCTATTTTGAATGTCAACCTGTTTTCCTTCTTGATTCTCTGAGAGAAACCAAGAAAAGAAGACATTTTGCACTTGTAAATTTACTTCTACCTCTTAAGTAACATCAGACCAGCACTCCCTGAAAGTTGAAAGTTGTAAATTGTGGCTAGATTTAGAATATCTTTTAAAGTGTTATTCTGTTGGTAATAAGACGCATGAAGCAATGAATTTCTGTATTGAAAAGTCCCAGCCAAAAAAAACAAAACAAAAGAAAAAGTTTTCAAAAAGCTCTGCAAAATGTTTATGAATTCTAATCCTCAGCACATGAATAAATACATCTGACAAACTGCAGTGTACCTCACAAAGGCCTTTCCCAACCTTTCTAATTTGAGCTCAAATACATGTGCAGTGTTTAGAACTGAAGTTAATCTTGCAAATGTTTTTAACTAGGGGTGCAGCATATACCATTATTTGTAAAAGTGAAAGGTAGATAATAAATTATAATTACCCTATTAATCACCTGTAAAGAATTGCATTCAGAGGAGAATGCATCCTCAAATTATAGTAATTGGTTATTTATAGAAAAAAAAAATAATTTCCATCCTTGGCAGAACATGCTTGGAGTTTGCTGTGCAACTTCATGAATAGTGTGCTGAAATCAAGCAGTGTATATATATGCTGTGGGCCATGCGGTACAAATTGCCATAAATCTATTTTTAACTGCTAACTAGGTATCAGATTTTCTCATTAGTGTCTGCTCCTTGGCAACAGCTTTACTTATTCTTTTAAGCCAATGTTGGTTTCTTGTGGTACTCTTGGTAGCAACATCCCCTCTGGAGTACTTTTCTTCTCAGCCATAGCATATTTTGTCTTTGAAATTCTGCTGCACCAAACCACTTGATGCATGTCCCAGAAGACAATGTTGTTAGCAAAAGGACATGAGAAAAATGCTTATTGCCTTAGATGTTCCAAGCCGTTAAGGACTATGTTCTTTTACAAGTGAATTAAAAATGACTGCATGGGTTTTTTGTATTCATTCTCATTCAGTGATAGCAGAAATAGTAGTTAGGTTTGATACAGCAGTAAAACAAAATAAGGCAGGTTCTATAAATGGGTATCACCACCAAATGGTCATAACTGGATAGAGGAACCCAGGCACCTACACAGAGGAGGACACATCACACCATCAGCATAGAACTATTCACATTACTCCAAGGATGAAAACTTCAGGGAATGGGTTTAGAAATGCTATGAAAAGCCACTGGTGTTGTAAGTTGCCATCACAGGGAAGATGGCAACAGAAATATCAATGAGAGTGCCCTGGAATGGCAGCTGATCAGGAAGGAAATGCTGCATTCACTAAGATTGTCAAACACCTCAAGCTGGGTTATGTAATCCATATTTCAGTGCCTAAATAAAAGAACTAAAACTGAGCTGAGGAGCTTTTTTAGTAGTATATACCACCACACTGGAAAACTTTCCTTGTGGAGTTTGTCAAAGGTGACAGTAGATAAAACCCATTGAAACCTTTCTTTTTTTTATATTCTGGTGTCTGTTTCATATTTATGAGAATAATTTTGAAAAAGCTAACACTTTATTCCTTGTATGTATAATGTAAAAATAATAGGCATTGTTGGTGTATCATAAAGATGCAAAGCAAAGGTTTAAAAGAACACTTAGAAAATTCTTCTACCCAACATCCATCAGAAGACACATTACTTCACCTTATCCACATAGGTAGGAAGCCTTGAAGTGGAAGGGAACTGGCAGACTAGGCTGCAATTTGGCACTAATGCATTTGATTGGAGAGATTATATACCTATTAAGACTTCCCCTGAGGGGAAAACAAAGTAGCACCCTCCCCTTTATAACAAGATCTTGAAAAATTCACAATTTATGGTAAAGGCTTTTGTCCCTTCATAAATTATTTTGGCTGCGCCTCCAGCAATTTTTTTTCCTTCTTACTGTATTTATAGCATAAAAGATCTTTCTTAATGGACAGCAGAAATATTTTCACTAACAGGAATCTTTATCTGGCATTTGTATATGTAAATAGCACATACTCATGTTTACTTAGTCTTATAGCCTCCTCTTAAAAGCTGTTAACATATACAGTGTTTGGTAGCTCTTGGAAACTCCATTTCAACTGCATACAGATCAACCTGAATCTTAATTTATAATTTTTTTTTTAATCTTCTACACATTTTCATTAATGTTTCAGAAGTGAAGTGTCAAAATACTGCAAAATATGTACCTTTGCAATACCCAGTTTCTGAGATTACCAGTTACCTTCAAAAAGCCATTTTTTTCCATGATAGATGGCTAAAAGGTCCATTCCTAGTAGATGATATGCGCACCAATGACTACCAATGATGTAAAGTCTGGTACTCAGCACATCACTAAAAGCAACTTGGAGGTTTTAAACATGACTCAGAACTGGGAATAATTTAGGCATAAACTAAAGAAATTGTATAATCATCTAATTTAGTGGTATTTATGCAAACCAGGTCTGTTAATTTCTAAGACATGTTCAAATTTCATGGTTTTTATACCAAACAAAAAGAGGACCGACACCATTGTTACTAAAAGAATGCCAAAGATAGCAGCTTCAGCAAACTTTTCTCATTCTCTCCACCTGGAATGATTTATGTTTTACCTCATTTCCTAGAAGGGCATTTATACAGGCTTCAGAGGCGTCACAGATGGCAGTAAGGTCATGTCCTCCCTCCAGTGCCAGCACCACGCGGCCATCCGCCAGCTTCAGCAATTGCTTGGTTAGGTGGCCAAAACCTGGTATTCAAATATAGGAGTGCAAATAATTAAAGCAGAACAGGCATTGCAGGCATGTTTCACATCTGCTGCATGAGAATGTAGAAAGCTCTGGAATACTGTACAGGGAGCATGGGATATGCTTAGTCCAGTATCCTGTTTCTGACCATGGCCCACACCAGATGATTTGGAGTTAGTATAAGGAATTTTTTATGAGGCACATGTGAGATAATGTCCCTCATGCTGATCCCTCATTGCTGGAGATAAGTCAAAACATGAGGATGTCTCTCTTCTTACCTTTCTTAACAATTATCACCCTGGATTCTATTCCTGTTTGCATATAGCCATGTTATTTAGAGAGATCTGACATAACCCTGGTCACTTACGGCATTGGCATGACAAATAATATTTGTAGTTAAACTACGGTGCTATAATTAAAAATTATAGCGCTTTCCAAATGGCAGATGAAGGGTTTTTTATTTAAAAATTACTTCTTCCTTTGTATTTGAGGTTTGAGAATAATATAAAATCATGGACTGAGAGATAGTGGAAACATATGTTACCTCTTAGCTCCATCTTGAAGTGTTTTTAGAAGCAGCACTAACAACTTTAATTCAGGGTTTTGGTATAAGTCAAAAGTGTCTAGAACTTCATAGCTATCTCTACCAGTATCACTCACTCCTGACCAACAGTATTCTAAGAAACTCTGCACCATAGCCAAAAATTATGGTACTTCATTTTCTGTGGTGATCTATAACTACACAGACATTGCCACAAAGTTTTCATCTGTGATTCAAATAAAGTTAATTTATTACATTTTTAATGACAAGAAAAATTGGATGAAATATGTCAATTTGGAGTGAAGATTTTTGGAAGAATTTTTGTGGTAGTTTCCTAGGACAGCTATTGTTTTTGTTTAATTTCTTTGAAGTAAGAAATGATAAATAAAGATTTGAAACTATTGATGTTAAATAAACATCACATCTTGTTCTTAACTTTCCCACTTGATCTGTACTAGTTGCTCCATTGATGGTCATCACTACTCATTCCGGTATATTTCACTTCCTTAAACAAAGCATTAGAAGGTACCTGTTGAACCCTGGAGTTCTATAAAGACAGGAAAATCAACATTTTTTGTTCCAATGAAGAAGACCACCAAAAATTAAAACTGTGAAAATTACAAGCATATTTTCCGGAGAAATTCTCCAAACTCACGTTTAGTTCTGTTTTCATCTTAGGATATAAAATGGACATCTCTGTTAAGCACATGTCCAACCATTTTTAGATTAGGAACTTTAATTATATCAAACCTGGATTAGCCATACAGACCCAAAAACCCCAATAAAAAACTCCTCTACTTGCTGCTTAACATAGAGATGATCATAGAAACACTTGAGGTGAAAGACTGTTTCCTTGAGCCACTGCCCAATCTTCTGTACCTTAAAAGTACCACAGTTTTGATTCTAGCAAAGTAACGACACTGTGGTTCAAATAAAGGGCTGGATAACAAATAAAGCCTTAAACTCCCATTTCAACTCAACCTTCTCTCATGAAAAAAAAACACCAAAAAAAACCCAACAACCCCCCTCCTTCCCCCCCCCCTACAAAAGACCAAATTTAGACAGGATAATAAAAGTGAAGGAAGGAGTGGAATGAGGGTAAACTTTGATCTTTAGCCAATTTCTGCTGTCTTTTACCTACAGAAATTATTTCTGTCTGCATGTTACACATGAGAACTTTAGGTCCATAAGAAGAGAGTGCCAACAGTGTAAAGTGAGTCAGAGATAGAACATTTACAGGAAATGAAGAAGAATGAACAGGCGCAGGCTCCCCACATCTATAATTCACCCTTTGAGTGTGTGAGGAATCCAACAGCACTTTTAAGATGACACTATCCTTTGTGTTATACAGATTCTGTGAAGGGAAAGCTCTACCATGTTGCCCCTGCACACTGGAGAGTTTTGTATGACTGCAAAAATTGCTATCTCCACATTGTAATCTTCTGAGGTTTGTAGGGCAATAAATGTAAAGACTCTTGCTATGCCTTTTCTTCATTTAGACAACCATACATAATATAACCCATCATCATTGTTACAGTATTAATTTGTCTGCTTGGTTTCCTGATGCTTTTCCTAGTATCAACGTTATAATAATCACCCCTTACTGAATCAGGATACAATGAGGTTCACAGAAAGCGTCTTTTCAGAGATCACGGTAAAAGGATAAACTGTTTCCAAACCAGATTAACATGATGGTGCTTTTCTTCAGTATAACTACCCTGAGAAAGTAAATGTGACTTGCTAGAAAGTGAAGAAATAACTTTAGTCAACAGTACCAACACCACCAATGACTGAATGGGTTATGGAAATTCTTAACAAAGAAACTTGGATCCCGTGTCACTGCAGCAACCTAGGAAAGATGTTAGCTTCCTCAAGGAAATCCCCTGGAGTGCAGAAGTAAGAAAATGGAAAGAAAGGAATCCCAGTCAAGTAATAGTTTTAAGATGGGCTGTAGTTCATGCCAAATGATTAATGAAAACAAGAAGAAAATAGTAACAAGCACCATTAAAAGAATCCGTCATCTCCCCTGATAGAAGGAGATCAAGCACTGGCCAACTTAAGGTGAGAAAGGAGTCAGACAGGCATTTTGAATCCTGGGCCTTCCAACTCACAAGAATATCTAGAAATCAGCAGCAGTTCTTGGCCCTTCTACTGTGCATGCTGAAATCTTCTTGTAAATGTGCTCAATGATTTTGAATTTCAGAGAAGTGCAGCATTTTTTAAAATTAGGCTCAAGCAGTGTGCCAGGAAATTGTGAGAGTGGTTTTGTGCCAACTACTATTTTCATAATTTCTGTGATTTAAATGTAATTTAAACATTGAAAGTACTTGCTTCATCAACAGATCCAACATTTGGGTATCCTGGGTAGAACTTGCAAAAGCATTAAATACTCATTTGCTATTGTCCCATTAAATATTATTATTAACCTTTGATTTCCACAAGAAACAAAACACTCGTAAGTAATTCTGAAATTCCTATTCAACAAGTGTTTTATATTTTCTTCACAAAAAAACCAGGGGTGCACAATGTACATCTAAGCAGAGAAGGCTAGATTAAGACCATTATAAACCATTTTATGCCTTGCAGAGATAATCTGTATATGAGCTGTTATCTGCCAACCTTTGAAGTAAGAATACAAAATTTCAAAACAAAATCATAATGCGTAATTTTTAATTGTAACTTTTCCCCTCCTGCAGTAGTATTATTGGAGGAGATACAATACTCAGGCTTTTGTAAGAAATTATTCTAGTGTTGGAAAGTGGAAAGAGAAAATTATTATTCTATTATACTAATGTGCAATCTGGCAGGCTATTATTGAAGGACAGAGTGTGCTGATCACTTGAATTACCATCTAAGGAAGTAGTTAATGTTTTAGTGGACTGATGGACTGATGCTCCAGTAAGGATCCCGGGGGTTTTTTTCTAATTGTAACAGATAAGTTCCCCCCAAACTCTTTTTAGTTCTGCCAAGCAGCAAGGAATGGCATGGGTGAGGTTTCTGAAGCCTCATTTGACCAAAATCAGTGGAGCAACTGTACTCTACCTGGACTTACTGAAAACCAAAATACCATAAAAAACCATAAAAAGAGAATCTAGAGTTATTTCAGTTTTCTTTTCTTTTTTTTTCTGAGGTATCCTTACTGATAACCTGAAAAGGACAGTGGCAAACAGCAGGCAGTTAAAACACCTCTTATCCAGTTCCCCTTTGACAGGCTCATTACACAACCATGTGTTGTGTTACGTGTGGTTGAAGTAAAGCTAACCACAGAGCTCGTTTGGACAACCTCCCATTTTGCAAAAGAAGCATTTGAGAATGAAGACAATTTGTGAATGTTATTTTTTGCATCCTTTCCTCGGCAGACAGGGAAAGGAGCCATATGCATGGGGAGAACTCCCAGCAAGCACAGCAGCACTAGTTTGCATAAATAGTCATATATGCAACTCAATTTGCTTGCCAGCAAGTGTGCAAACACCCAGTTAATGGGGACTAAACCTGCCTCAGCAGAACAGACACTCCTTCCCTCTCCCCCACTATGCATAAGGAGAGCAGATGTCTCCTGCACAGTCATTTTTCGGACGATGGCAGGCTGAACAAAGCCATGGTGCTGGCCCTTGCTCATTGGAGACGGCTGCTGAAGGAACAAGGAAACGTCAACAACCAAAAGCTTGGAGAAGCTTTAGAGTTACGGAGAAAGCATCAGCTTTTTCAGCCTCAGCAGCAGGGCCCCAACAGCTCTTTTGGCTTCAGTGTCTTAAAAGCTACAACCCAACCCTAAATTACAGGCAGAGTTCTGGTGAGTTCCTCTGGATACTCAGACCAGCCTGGAGAGGAATACATGCAAAACACAAAACCTCCACAGTCTCTGTCCTGGACCTCCAAGCGTGTATTTAACTATTATTTACCATTTAATCATGTCATTACTCTAATTTACTTGACAATGTGTTTTCCTCTCATTAAAACTGTTGCGATGATCGCTGCCAAAATTCTACCCACCAGTGTTCCGTGCTCCTTCCCTGTGGTTCTTTCGTGACTATTTGATTAATTTTCATTGATATTCTTCCAACAATAGCATCTAAAATTAACTGGGTCAGTTTTTACATAACTTCCTGAGTCACCAGGGTACGTGTCCTAAATAAATATGTCCATACAGGAGTCTAATGATAATTTACCCTTCCAGCACTAGCAGGGGCTGGGACATTTTGCAAAGCTTGTGTTCTATGATAGGAGAACATATTTTATTCTCAGCTCTTAATTCAGGACCTTTTATTCAATCAAAACTTCATTTGGATGAAGTCAGAGACTTGACTCAGTTGGCAGGATATGGCCTTGAGTGAGGGGGAAAAGGAGATTTTAACGCCAACTACATTCTTATGAAAAACATTTTCCAAACGGCTGAAATTACAAATGTTAGTGTTGAGGTACCTGAATTTAAATGGTACACTTGGCCTCCAGGCATTAGCTGCTGATTTCTTGCTTTTAATATGGGAGAATGAAGCTCAGTAACACTTCAAATTACATGTCTCAAGCAGACATTTAATTTATATTAAATTAGACAGTAATTGTATGTTAAATAAATACCAATAGTCTCAGGAACACATTTTTATGGAATAACAATTTATGTAATAGATGTTTTCATTGCATGCCTGTTAGGTCTACAGTAATATGTTTTTCATAATTAGCTGCTCTTTAGCTGTTACACTGAACATAACTTATTAAATCTCAATATATATTCAAGGATACATAGGATATCTCTTTGAAAGTCAAATACTGCAAACCTGTCTCACTACAGGAAGAGGGGACCTTGCAATGCTCAGTAAGATGGTATTCTCAACCCACTTGATATATTGATGTATCCAAGTGTGTCATACAGTCCATAGCATTTGCTTAGTCCTTCAGGAGGGAGGAACTTTTACACCTTCAGCACACAAGGCAGCACTGACCACCAGGCAAAACATTCCTCAGAGAAAATATATGGAGGAAGAACACTCCCCCAAACTTTTCTCCCAATTAATTCATGGTAAAAACAAAAGGATGGCATTTCTTTTGTAACTTGTATTATCAAGCTTTAGGGATTCTGCACCCTCCAGGAAAGGTCACAATAATGTACAAAATTATTATGAAGATTTTAGAACTGTTGAAATGCTGTTATGTGGATTCAGAGGGAAAATATTCAACCACAAATTTAAGCTTCCAAAGTCAAAGCAGGAACCTTTGGATATTCCCAAAACAGGCTGGACATTTTTAGCCCTGTTCTTACTAGCTCTTTGCTCTGTGCCTTCCTTTCTTCTCTGTTTCCTTACATTTCCTTAATGTCTGCCCCTTCTCATATCTGGCCGAACTAATAATTTCTTCACTGTCCTGCTATCCTTCCTCTCTTTTTTTATTTTGCTTCCTATTTAGAAAATTCTTCACTAAGTGAAGCTAGACAGGATGCAAGACGATCCCTCCAACAGATACCTTCCCTGTTTTTTCAAGAACAAGTAGTTGTTCTGCATCAGAAAACAGAAGCCAGAAGAGAGAAGCTGTAGGACTTCATATAGGAAGGTAGTATTCCAGAGTCTTGGATTCAGGTTTCTCTGAAAAAGGCTGTTGCTTCATCTGTGAGGTGAGGGGATTCTCCATGGTGTTTGGAGAGCTTTTTTCCTGGAGATTAAAACCCTCTAAAAGGATTCTGTGGAGATAGACTAATCAGACTAATAATTATCTGTGAAAATCTGTCCCACATACTGTGAAATCTGCCAAGCTGATAGAGCATGTGGTATTACTGTTATCATAATAACCTCTTCCAAATCTGATCAAATTGCCTGATTAAACTGATATACAATATATGCATCTGATGTTACAAGTTACAGATGATTATATCTTCAAGTCTGAGTCTAGACTCAGTAAGGGGTTGGCTAAAAAACAAGACATCTGATAAAAAAATAATTCAAAGTATGAGGAATTTGTTCCTAATCCAAGCTGGAATGAAAATCAGATACTGCTATTTACTATCCAAATAAATCAGTAAGCTTGATTAAGTTTGGAGAAGTTTATTATAATGCTACTGCCTATAAAATCAACCTGACACATTTTTAAAATATGTGGGGCAAAGATTCTGCTGTTATACATGAATAGCTGAAATGTGGGCACCGAATTATAGCTGAAAACAATCCAATGGGAAGATCTAGCCTTATTTCTTTTTCTAAGTGATGAAAATCCAAGTCAGTTAATTCTGAACTGACCCAGAAGGCTAACACAAAGGATCTGATTTAAACGCCATCACTCAGAAGCTAAGAACTGACTGCCATTTTCTGAAGATGGTCTAATATATTCTGCCAAGAAAATTAACATGGACTAAAGGATCTTTCCAACTTATACTCATTTTATTTTCAGTCATTTACTGACCCTATCACATCAACATATCAGATTAAATTAAGAGCTTGTTCCTCAGCCAGCGCTAATCAGCATATACCATTATCTAAAGACCTAGCCTCCAGATGTGGACCATTCATCATTCCAAGGCTAGCAACACACATACAATAAGCATATCAGGGAGAGGTTCTTGTAGGTGGATAGACTTGAAGTAAACACTATTTCCTGACCAGTTTGGCAACAAGTTTCCTGGTGAACTCATTATTAGTATCAGAGGTCTAGTGCCCCTCAGGATTTGGATCACATTGTTTAATAAACATCATTTTATAAAATCAGAAGGGAATAAGGCACTGCATTTCTAAGGGATTACTGTACATCTCATATAGTTATTCACTTTCCCTCTGGCCCTGTGCCTGTTAACCCCACCTGACACATGCTATAATCACCCAGAAATGCACTGCCTGTCACCACTTATTGAAAAGGTAATGTGTAAAACTCGCTAGAGGAAATAGTATTGAAGCTAGGTTTGGGGTCTGACTCCTTACAGTCTTCCACTTAATTGCAATTTCCAAGTAAAATACATTGAGCAACTTTCTATTATGTTGTTCTATTACAAAAACATGTAAGAATTAAGGATGTAATTTCAACCCAGACAACAGCCTTTTTGTACCTTTTCGTACTATTAAAAGGACACACAAATGCCTTGAAACGGTGGAATTGTAAAAGTAACTGTAGCTACCATTTGAATTACATAGGTGACTCTACCCAGCCTTCTCCATGAATAGAGAAGTCATGTCAGAACCTTGTCAGTCATGTTATTACACAGCAGAGTTTGCAGGAGCCTTAACCTGCTGGGAGCACAAGAAAAGGTGGCAGGGAGCTTCATCGGCTTCAGGTGAAGGCAGGACTGATGCCACTTTGTTCTCATGCACAACAGGTGGGAATATGTAGAAGGCATTTTTATTTTCTAGTCTCTTTATTTCCGCAGAAATTCTACCACACCAACCCTCTCCTCTCCCACCCCCCTCAAATCTCCCAATAAATACATATGAGAATAAAATATTTTCTTAGAATTTTGAATCTCTCATCCCTGACTTTCCAGTCTTCCAACATACAGTTATCTGAAAGAGTCTTTCTGTGAGATTCTGCAGTGGTTCAGAAGCCTTATGGAGTTCTTTACTCAGTGGTTTTCTACCTTTTCTTATTAGCGAAAGTTAAAACAATGACCATTAGCTAACATGGGTGAAAGATGCCTTCAGGTGACTGAGCAGTCTGGAAGTACTACTTTCTGGAGTTTCCCAGAGTGAGGAGTAGAATCACTCCTGATTCTGCAGGATCCATATATAAGCAAATTACCACTATCTATGCTGTTACCATAGCATGAGAGCAATCTTAAGGGAAGTCAGAGAACCTAAAATAAATGGTAATCTTCATTGAAGAATAGAAACATCAAGACAAACAATGGTATTTCTGTGCTACACTCGGACCTAAATCCAGATAACTAGTGTCAAGGTAATTTGAGGACTCCAGATGTTGTTGCAGCTGCAACAGTCATCTTAGTCATTCTACTTTAAAGTAGGAAGTTCGCAACAGGGCAAAACCCATTCATTCCACATTGAGATACTGTTTCTTGAGCAGCAACAGTTATTTCTTCTTCAAGGGAAAACACTACATCAGCTTTTTTAGCTGGAGACACTGAAAATCTAGTTCCAGAATAGCTACTGTTTCTCCCTCCAGACTTTTAACAGCTAGAAGTAAAATAACCTGCTGCAGTGGCTCAAAGCTCTCTAGTGGCTCTAGAATCTTAGCAAATAAGGTATATCAAATTGAAACATCAGGATTGCATTTACGCTTCACTCTGATGAAAGCTGAAAAGCCACAGTAGCTGAAAGTTTGGGCAAAAATTATCCAAACTTCATAGCAAAGCCACTTGGAAACCTTCGAAGTAAGGCATTCAACTGTCTCACTACAAATACATAGAAATAAATAGGGAAAAATATTAAATTCAAAACAGTTCCACTCATTAGGACATGAAGTGGTCACCCCAGCAGAGGATAAATTTTTTATTCATTCTCAGTTTTGGCCAAAGTGCTGATTTAATTTCATAAAATAAGTGGCCACAGACCAAAATTTTAGCATCTTCTCACTGTTTTAACCTGGATTTTAGTGCTAAAATTTATGTGGGGGAATTAATTAATTAGTAGTATTCATTACTCATGAGAGATAAAGATGAAAGAAAAAATGGGACATAAGAGAATTGGGAAAAGGATAGAAGTGTTTGTTTGGTTAATAAAAGAGACTGTTATTAAATAAGAGGAAAAATAAATACTTGTGACTAATAGACAATAAAGGCATGGAAGGATGTGCAAGAAAAAAATGAATGTGAGTTGAAACTAAACACTGTCAAGGAAACAGATTTTCTTACAAACATCAGAAAGGGACAGAAAATAAAGAGAGCAGAGTAAGTTTATGATCATATTTCTACAAGGGGATGCAGTGCATTTCTGAATCTTCCCCCAGGGATATACTTTTTGTATCCTTTGTTTGCAGAGAAAGGTGAGACAGTGCCCCAGGAATATTAACATGAAAATCATTCAACTTTTGGCTGCAGCGAACTCTGGATTCCCCAGTGATAAGTCGCTAACTAAAAAGACATCTAAACACAGGCAGCTGGGACAGCGCTGGGTGACAGGTTTTTATGTGTGGGCAAAAGTGCTCATGATAACACTCAAAAGCAATTAAAACATTTAAATATCAGGTACTTGACAACAGCCTGGTCTCCCTACGAGTAATCACATCACTTGCCATTTATTCAGACATACTCCCATACTGTCACAGAGACAAAATCTGAAGTAATCCAAACGCTGCAATGCATTTATATTTCTGGAACTGTGAGCAAAACTTTGGCCTATTAAAAGTAGACTATTTTATTCTCTTAACCATAGTAAAATAAGTTTAGAAGTTGTGAATGAAATATGTGGGTACTCATTTAAGAGAGCCAGCCTGAAAAATATTCCAGGCCAGAGCTCCTGAGCTCTGTTCCCAGCCTGATAAGCTGGTGCAGCTGAAGGCCAGGGAAAATCTCTCCCAGGATGATAACTTGGTCAAAATAGAGAGGAATTAATAACAAGATAGAACACCTGTTGTGTGCGTGACCAGGCCCTGGGAACGAGGTGTCTTCTCTCTGAACCAATCATCTTTTTCTGCTCTTGGAGTTGCGAGTCATGCTATAAAAACCAGTGCGTTTCTGAATAAACTTCTCTCTTTCCTATCATGAAAGAAGACCATGTAGCTGTGCATCTTATTTCTGCCACGTCTAAGGGATTAATACCCTTTCCACAGCTACAGAAATACACATTAAAGCTCAAAATGCGTGTTTGGAGATCCACATTTCAAAAACCAGAACAGAAATTTTAAGTGAATACACAAGTTTCCTGAACTCATCTGGACTTGAGGAACCAATAGCACCTGCTCCTTCTAACCTTTTAGCTACTTATGTATCTTCCAAGACCATGCCTTTTTATAATGGGTTATCACAAAGAAACTCAAACTATCTTTTCATAAACACAAATCCTTAGTAGCAGTGGAAAAGGTGGCTTTTATCTCTTTCCTAGGTGATGCATAACTCCATCTCAAACTGAAGAGCCTTGGCATATACCTAGCCCAACCTGGAATAGCTCAAAGATGGCCTGGAAGTCTTTTTAACAAAGATAACAAACAATGGTTTTTCTTTTCCTTTTACGCAATGTGAAGTCAAACAGTAAATCCTTTTAACTATTATAACACTTGCAAGGACCAAATGCCCAGATCTCAGTAGAAAACATGTCTGAAGACAAGTGCTTGCATGTAGGCAAACAAAAAAGTAATTTCCAAACTTAAGATTATCTTTGGCAGTGATAGTTATTAATAAAAAACATTTCTTTAGTGCTAAAATCTACACAAATCAGAGCAAGATCTGGATGTTGCCTATTCAAAAGGTGTGAAATCCAACACATGCATCCAGAAGGGCTGATACAGGTGTGATTGAGCAGGTGTGTGGTTGCAGGCAGAGAAGGTTGTAAAAAACAATTTTGTTTTCTTCATATTCTGTTTCAGATGCCTAAGAAACAGGCAGGAATCATCCTATGGTCCCTTCAAGCTAGGATATTTTTTACTTCTTGCACATTCTATACTGGGTCTTCCTGTACTCTCACTATGTCTGGAAATGCTTGAGAGAAATTTGCTTTGACATGACTATTACCTGTTCTGTGGGACTACTATATAATGCAATCTAGTTAATATTTTTATCAATATGGCTCAAATTTCTAGCAGTGCCTTTTCATGAGCAGTTGCAACACATAAGTGACCTGATAACTGATGTTACACATTGGAAGATAGAAAAATAAAAACATTTTCATTTAATGTGAAATTAAGATTTAAGAAATGAGAAATTTAGGGTACCATAGTGCCATTTTTTTACCAACCACAGGACTTGTTGGGTTTTAAGGTTGGTTTTAATTATAGGAAAGTGGATAGCAGGAAAAAACTGATATACAGAGGAGAGGAACAATTACTTCCTATAGTTCTTAGCTTTAGGCAGAAATCATGAAGTTAGAATTTACTGCTGGCTTATAGTTAAAACCTGAACTTAGCCGCCTCTATGCAGAGAAAAGCAAAGGTCCAGAATAGTAGATGTTCATTTAATTAACATCTCTATCTTACAACATATGCAAAAGGGGTCCATTGTGCAAGCAATCATAAATCTCTCTTGGTCTAACTTCAGAGCAATTGACCTTACACAACCCAAATAATGTTCCTTTGTGCACAGTTTTTGTATGCAATCTCTAGATTTACTGTTCCAAAGAAGGAGTGTGTAAACTATTTCAGGCAAGACTGGAGTGAGCAACTCATTCATCCTACATATGGATAAATGTTTGTGCCAAACTGGAAAGTTTGTTCTGGAAAGAGTCTCTACTGATGCTACTTTCAGTGGTTCCAGATTAGAATTTTTAATTTATTTGATTTTATGTGCTGATACTATCTTAATTAGGAATGAAATGAGGAAAAGAGAAATGACAGGTTTTAGCAGTTGTCGTAGTTTGACCTGGAGAGGAAAAACTCAAAGAGGAGTTTTCTCTGTGAGTACTCCCCTGGGAGTGGATAGTGACCAATTGGAAGCTGGTTTGATTATTGACAGCGTGAAAAACCAATTGAAGGAAGTTAGTTCGCCCCGTGAACACACATTTTGAAGGAGGTAATCCGGAACTGAGCCCTCTTGGCTTTTCCGGCAGCAGTGCAGGTAACAGGGCCCTGGCCTGGCTCCGCTGCAGGCCTGTGGGCCTGGCAGGGGGGCCGGGCCGGGCCCCCTGTCTGGGGAGCTGGCATGTCCTGGCAGAGAGGGAGAGAGAGGGGGTGGCCATGGACAGTGACCAGAGAAACTCAAACTAATAAAAAAATCCCAGCCGCTTCCCCCCCCTTCCCCAGCGTGGCTGGTTTCTGAGATCCTGGCAAAGCTCCAGCACTGTGGCCTTGGTTTTTTTTTTCTTTTCTCTGTGCAAAAATCTTAACTCTTTTAATGTTCAGATGAGACTTGCGGACTTTTTCAATCCTCCCTGGAGTGGAAAGGAAAAAGGAGATACTCTGAAGTCAGTGAAGCAAAAGCTAAGTCTTAAGTTTTTTTGATGGAAGGAGGATGAGGAGACGCTGTGAAAATGGCTGAAAATCCTTTTGTAAGATTGTAGGGATGAACTGATGTACTGAATATTCCTATAAACCATGGAAAAAGACATGGGGGGGGGGTTGGAAATGTTCCATTTGATAAATCATTTGACCAAAAGCACTTGTGTTGAGAATCCGTTGTCCCGAGGAAAGAAGGGGAGTCTCGGTTTTCAGAGAATGAAGCATGAACAGAGAAAAAGAGACGAAGAGAACCTTTGCTTTGGAACATTTCATTCTTAAAAGTAATACCCCATGTATTTTGACCATTGACCCACAAGTACAGCTTTGGGAAGGCTGTGGAGTTGGGAGGAGTGCCACGACTGCAGATACCGGGCGGATGCAGAATCGTGAAAGTGAAACCACGAGAAGACTGTTTTCTACTTTCTTGTGGAAAAAATCCCTATAGCCGAACAAGAGGAAGCTTCTCACTCCAAAGTAGGCGGAAGAAAGGACTGTTTGAGTTGGGAATTAATTGAAGCAGTTTTTTTGTATATTTGTTCTGTTGTTATGAAGGTTGAAAAAGGGAAGGAAAGAATGGTCTGACAATCTTATTCTGAATTTTTTTTTCCCCCTTGTGTAGTTAATAAATTTCTTGTATACCCTCCTAAGTTTTAGGCCTGCCTTGCTTCTACTCCTGGTTCTGTCTCACAACAGAAAATGAGTATATCTTAATTGACAAATCAAAACCATGACATTATTTGGTGCATTGACCGGGAAATCGAACTTAAACCAAAACAGCAGTTCATTGGACAGCAGAGAGTATTATAGGTGAAGATAGTGACACTTTGCCAGTCCAAGAGTATTCTCTTGTTAGTCATCAAATGACTGCCACTCACAAAAAATTCTGAGGACCTTTTCAAGAAAAAGGCAAAAGCAGAAACATAGGCAACATAAATGTAACTTCTACTTGTTCCCACAATAACCGTGCAGTATCTTAAATCACTGATATTTCTTTTTTCTATAAACAAAATTTCAGGCCACATCTTGAAAAGTTCAATATGAAAAGCACACATATCAGTTCCATACATGTGTTCTAGGTGATGTGTATATGGAAACAGTAATGAACCCTTTCCTTGATGAAACACTGTAAAGCTTTTATTACAAAATTTATCAAAAATAAATATGTGTTATCTATATGAGCAGTGCTTATTAAAAATATCAAATTAACCGTTTCCAAGATGAATTCTGGCAAACTCTGAATTCCGCATGCGGGAAAGGCAACTTTAGCACTTAGTATATACCAAAAAATCTGCAATTAACCCTGAGAAGATTCTTTTGGGGTTAGCCACTGCTGGAGAGCTCTGGAACTCTTGAGTCATCCTCTGGAGGCACCACTAAAAATCTCAGGGATCTGGGCTTTCAATTGAGATACCAGAGTCAGGTGGTTAAAGCTGGGGCTCAATACCTCAAACTCCCTAGAATGTTATCCCTGCCCTTACATTACATCTAAGTATGGTCAGTCTTCTTTACATTAATAGAACAGATCAAATTAATAGTAAACGAGTAGGTCAGGTAGTGTAGCCCTGTTTCATGTTTGTAACAGTGTTTGTACACATATTAGCATTTGCCAGACGTTATGTCCAGCTTAGATACTCCCAGCATGCTGCATACTTTGACTTCCTGAACTTAATTATCTTACTAGTGCTCATAAAATAACATCCTATAGTATCTTCTCTCTTAATGTACAACTGAAGCAACTGAACAAAACAGAGTAGGGATTAAATAAGACAAAATGATAAGTAGTAAATAACCAGTTATCTTGATCACACAAATATCCAGGAACCTTTGCAAAGAAATACCACTCCTCAGACTCAAAAAAGAACATAAATTACAGCCGGTGACTATTTCTTAATAAGAATTGGAAAAAGAGCCCTATCAGGGATGGGAAAATGAGTCCTAAAAGTAAAAGAAATGTTTATGAAAAAGAACAGCATTTGCATTCCTATTTGCCTAGGCCACTTGCCCCTTTTGTAACCTGATAAAAGAAGTGAGTCAGTACAAATCAAGATGACTTAGTGGAAGAACAGCAAATGGCCATTGTAAAAGCAGAGGCCAGAGGAAAAGGGACGCCACAAAGACCCCAGTCCCGCAATTTTTTTTTGCAAGCAGATTTAATGGGTGTGCTGTGGCCAGACACCTTTAGAGTTAGACATGCCATTTCTAAGAGAAAACAGCAAGATCCTACAGAAAGTAAGTAGATGAAAATTGAATGCTAACTCAACATGTTTAAAAGTTCATATTTAAAAAAAAAGAAAATAGTAAAAAAAGAAAAACTTGCACAAATTATTTTTCATGAGAATATGTTAGTCCTACAACCATTTTTATGTGATAGACCAGAAATGCTATTCTTTCCTTCACAGATATACTGCCTTGTTTTTATCAATTTACCCTGACTGTAAAGGAGCCTTCCAGAAAACAGTGAAGAAACTGAGAAATTATGCAGTCTATACCGACTATCTGACAAATCACTGGAAAGTTTCATTTGCCCCCTTGCCTGTCTGACAAAATTGCAAGACAGCCAAATACAGGTGTTCAGATACGTTCAGACAACACTCTTTTTTCTTTCTCTCTTTTTAATATAATATTTTGTCCTTTACTCTGGTGAAAACATTATGGTTGGTAAAGTAAGATCAATCAATAATTCTAATTTTTTAAAGCCTTTAAAGTAATTTTTTGAGAAATATGGTAGTTTAGACAGCACATTTATTTAGTTTTAATTTTTGTGCTGTCATACATCAGCACTGAAGTCCTGATTTAGAACACATGCAGCGCGCCTTTGAAGTTTTGGCTGTTTTTTAACAATGGCAAAAAAAAAAGATATAAAAAAATTAAACAGCACCAGAAAAAAAATCATAAAACAGGGCTTTTGTGCTCTTGATTTATATATTGTTTTTAATGTCTGTTTAAAAAAAAGCTTTATTCTCAATAATCTTTCATGGGAAGCTTTGCTCTGACATACTTTCATCTAAGCCTTTTCTTCTGTGCTGACCTTTCCTTTCTCCTTTCTATCCCCCCAAGTCTCTGAATCTTTCTAATATCTTTCCCATTCAGTAGCAAAATGAGTTTATTGGAATTCTTATGAAAACCAAAAGAGTAGAAACTGTGCAAGTGATATGCTAAACTGATATTTTTTGATGAAAGTAATAAATATTCCAAGTAAACAGGGCCTCCAAACAAAACAGCTATTTTCTTCTGGTGCTCGTTTGACTCCCTTTCTTGGCTGTATGAGTGCAGTGGTACATGTCGTCGTCTTTTTGGCCAAGTTACACAACACTGCTTTTTTCCAAGGAAGTGCATGAAAGCTGATAGTTGCCATTGTTCATTTTTATCCAATGTGTTGTAACGAATATGAGCCAATGCCATATTTATTTGTTCTGTGGCCAGCTTCTTCCTTTTTTGTCTCTCCCTTTTAGTTCAAGGACCAAATTGTTGAAACAACAACAAAAACACCACAACTGGCTTTATAGTCTTTCTCCTCCTTAGGGTCTTCCATTCCTTGGAAAATTGTAGACCATTAGTAGTGTCATCTAAAGGTACCAACACTAGGTGCTGCAAAGAAGGATTTTAATTGCAGTTTACATACAAACCAATTTCTAGATGGGCCAAGTCCTGAAGGTGTCCAGAGGTTTGAAGAGGTAGGGTATTTATGACAGCTGAAAGAGCTGGAGAAGCAGGGCCCAGCAAGGCAGCTGGACTTTGAGAAAGCTTAGCACCTGTGTGCTGGGAGTTTGCTGGGGATCTCCTTACTCACTGTATCTCTTCCCTCACCTTCAACATCGCATATCCATATCTGTACCCCTTCTAAACTACTGCTTACTGCTAACAGAGAAACGACAACCACATCTGAGGTGAAAGGTCTTTTTACATTACAGATCATTCATGTGTTAGTGCAAAATAACAAAACCAATGGAATCTACTATCACCAACACTGACAGCTGAATTTTTGTAAAAATGTTTTTTCTCAGTGAGGTGTAGTGGTAAGCTTACTGCAAAGACACCTCTGAGTTCCACAATACCATTCTTAAAATCTTTGTGAAACACTTGTGTAAAAGTTTTTCTTAATATTGAAGGTTCTGCAGTTCATTTTATTTGTAGGGAATTTAACTACCCATTTTAGCAACTGGATCTGTATTAAAAGTCTCATTTATTTTCATATTCAGTTTATGACCTTTCTACATATTGAAACTGACGGGAAAAAAAGCCCTAGATTTTAATATTTGTCAAGATTCTTCTTCTTTACCTTTAAGTAAGGAAAAGTTAGTTGTCTTGCCTCTGCTACTCCTCCAGTCTATTTACTACCCAGTAGGCAGAAAGGAATATCCCCAGGAAGATCCACAATTTTCTGAAGAGATGGTCTTTTTGGAATTAAACACCTCTCTTGCTGCCTGTCACAGACAAATCTGGACTTAATGAGATGTTTAATGTCCAGAAAGCCAAACTTTGAGAGACAAAGCTCATTTATGGCTCCAAAAGACTATTTACACACAGGCAGATAAAATATGCTTTCATCTATCAAGGTCATGCATTGTGAATACAGCATGCTCATTGAGAAGCTTCTGAGTTAAATATGAAATTAAAGATGAATATATTTTAGTTAAGTAATCCATGCTTCCATGAGTGCCTCAATAAAAACTACTCTTGACAGAGATTTTGTAGGTTATGGAGACCTACTTTCAAATCCTTGTGTTATTTAAGGAAGTCGTAATACTAATATTATCATGTAATAGTATATTAATTATATACTTACTAGGAAATTATTTAGAAAGTATTTTCTATATAATAATACTACCTAATGTATTTCTAATAATCATTCAAATTTCAAGCTAACAGGGGTATTTTTATACAGATACCATGCAAATTATGTAGAAATTATGTTTGTTCTACTTGCAGTACATATAATCATATCAGAGTGTCATAATAATAATCTTCTTAGTTTTAGAGACTATTCATCTATGAATGCCTAGTATCATTCCCTGATTCATAAAAGTTGAAAATAATTGTACGCACTGAGAATTTCTATGCCAAATTTGTTCCATTAAAACCAGAGATAATTCCTCAGACTACTGATCTGACTAAAAATATTTGCTATCCTACTAACCCACTGTGCACCTTGCTTTCTTTGTCTAAGACATAAATCATCTGCTCTTTAAAGCTCTGCTCAGTACTTAGTTCAATCTCTCCTAACACCCTTTTAGTTCAGTGTCTTCTTCCCTTGAATACACTGGCACTTGTCTGCTAATAACATGACAAAAACTTGGTAAGTGGTATGCATTTACCAGGGTGGCTTTTAGATATCCCAGAAAAAGAAGGGAATTTGACCATTTGTCCTGGTGTTTTAGAAGTCAAACCACCTGGTCAAAAGAATCATTCCAGCTCCAATGTCTGATGTCCAGCCTTCCCATCCTCACACCTGGGATTTCCCAGGCTGAAACACTGGAAAATGTCCTCCTCCATCATGAATTAATTTGCTGCTCTCGAGCCCTTTCTTTCACATTAGTAGTTGATGTATCTATAAACAGTGCTAAATATCTATATTGCTTCAAAAATTAGACATTTGAAAGAGGGAAATGATTGCCTACTTCAGAGAGATAAACTGAAGCAAATGAAAATCAAATCCCAAGGGACATGCTTCAAGAATGAAATCTCCACAGATCAATCTCTCAAAGGCAGTAAGTGGTAAAAGTCACTGAGCTGAAACTAACACAGAAGGAACAGTTCAGTGACACAGCAATATAATTATAAAGAAATTGGTCAGGGAATAGTCCTGTAGTAATGAGAGGCCTTTTATCTGAACTTTTTTTCATTTTATGTTTATTTCTGAGTCAACTAATTGTGCATCAGTTTTCTTAAAAGCTAAGGAAACATTCAGAGCAAATCAATGCATTTTACAGATACTCTTTCTTTCACTAATTTTAATAAAATAAAAACAGGTACTGAGCAAGGACAGTGTTATCCAGGGGACTAAATTAGGTAGTTCAGCCATGATGACAAGAGGGATGGGCAAATTTTGAAGAAAAAAGTTACTCAAGACGTAATGTTTGACATCTGGTTTATGACGCTCTAATTGCCAGTAGTCAGCCAAAGCAAAAAGACTACTATTGTCTTTCAGATGAAATATATCTAGAACAGTGCTGACTGTTTGCTGAACTAAATATATTCTTGCAGTTTCTGCCTGAAGTATCTGTCCCACCTTGGAATAGAAGATTTTTTTTTTCAACTGTCTCTCTTAAAAATACTGAGTTTAGGTCTTGACAAGTTCTGATGGTCAGTGTACACCATGCTAAAGTGGTTATGCTGTAAGTACACTTGTTATGGTACAAGATGGCCAGCTCCATTAAAATAATTTACAAAATTTTCTTCCAAAAAAATGAAACATAATAAAAAAGCAGGTAAATAATTTAAAAGTATTTTTTAAAATTTTATGCAACCACAAATGAGTAGTATCTCACATTTCTTTCTTTCTTTCAGCTATGTCAGGCAAATTGCAATAAGGAAAATCTTATTTCGTCTGAATGAAAGACAAAATTTCTTCTTATTTTATGTTCTAGATATTAATCTTTTCCCCTTTTTATTTTTTATCTGTCTTTTCTTTTCTTTTCTTTTCTTTTCTTTTCTTTTCTTTTCTTTTCTTTTCTTTTCTTTTCTTTTCTTTTCTTTTCTTTTCTTTTCTTTTCTTTTCT
>VWZS01008123.1:740520-806678 GCA_013397075.1 Rhabdornis inornatus | reverse complement strand
TTTTTCTTTTTCTTTTTCTTTTTCTTTTTCTTTTTCTTTTTCTTTTTCTTTTTCTTTTTCTTTTTCTTTTTCTTTTTCTTTTTCTTTTCCTTTTTCTTTTTCTTTCTTTTCTCTTGATTTCCCAACTTTATCATGTCTGTGATAGAGTACTAAATTTGGTCAGACTCAATTTCCAACTCTTTTTTGAAAGCACTACATAAAAACTTATCTTCATTAAGTGCCACTGGGATTCCAGCACCACATAACTAATGAGAGAATTCAGTAGCTTCATGTCAATGTGATGCCTCAAGTTCAAAGGGGACAAGGACATCCTGTTTGGTGTTTTGTTTCACTCAAACCATTAAAACTGCATAGACCCCTTAAAGTGTTTTTTAAAGTAATCTTCTTTACTCCTTATTGGTAACCTAAAACATTATAAAAATAGTGTTCATTTAGATAATCTTCAAATTTGTAATGTAATTTGGAAAAAAAACCTTCAGCAATTCTCAGTGAATAGGAAGGAAACTCCTGGTGGACGAAAACATTTCAGAACTACTACTTTTTTCCTTAAAGATCCCTTAAAGATCTTCAGCTTTTGTGACCTCAATGTTTTTCCTCAAAAAGTATCCTGGGAAAATCCCAGAGGTGTCCACTGTGTGTGGGAATATATGCACCCAAAAAGAGCCAAAGGAAAAAATTACATGGTTCAGGACATATGCACTGTCTTTATGTATGTTCTATAAAGCTACCATCAGTGCAGTTACACCAGTAGAAAAAGAATGTTTGATTCACATGGTGACATAAATACCACAATTAATTTTGGATAACTAATTCCTTTGATATAACACATTTTTTAATTAAAATACAATTTTAAAACAGCATCACATCACTTGATAAATTGATTTTCTCTACTATTTTCTCAAGGGTTTGATGCAGGTTTAAGAATGCTGCTTACCCAAATATCTAAGTGAATGAAAAATTATTTTGATCTCTTCATGTTGGCTTTGGAAATTTCAACAAAATGGGTTCTACTCTGACACTTTTACTTCTGTGCTAGCCTGCTTCAAAACACTGGACTTACTTATGCAACTATTTCAAAGATGATTTGACACAATTTCTTGAAATTCCTGGTAAATTTGTTAGGACACAGACCAGTCATATTGAAAAGCAATTTTACTGCAAAGCTGTTCCTGAAGGAACCATACAAGATGCTACTATAACTTTCATTGAAAACAAAGGATTTCTGAGACTACAGATACTACCTTTTAAAATAGGAATAAAAATAGACACAGATAATAACAACTGGATTTGATCTTTTAGTCAATACCTCTTCTCTACCAGAAAAAACCTCAAACCAATTAAAGATATTCTGCAATTTTTTCCACTGTTTTGGACAAATTAAACTCTTTAACAGAAATAAATAATAAATCTGCTTACTTTAAAAATAAATATATTGTATGAAAATTTTAAAAACAAAACAAACTTGGGAAGATATTTCAGTTTTTATTGAGATTTATATATATCTCAAATTTCAAATTGATAATTTCTCTTGACAGCATAAAAGTACTGTGCAAAGCAATTTAAGTTATTCTTTGCAATCCAACTTTTGCTTAATAAGAAGAAAACGATGAACAAGAACACACTATGCCTGGCTGCAATCATAAATAAAAACATAAATTATAAGGCGATACATGTCCATGATCTGTTTTCCATACAAATAAATCACGGAATTAATATCTGATGCTAATGAATCATACTAGGAAAATAATTTTGGAAGCTACCACATTTAAAAACCAGACATTTCATTAAAGGACACATTCCACTATTAAATGAAATAGCTTTGTTATATTTTGCTTCTAGAGAATGCTAATCTGTTTTAAGTAAGTAAAAAACATTTAGAAAACAGCTCCCACAAACAAATTTCTTCTGAATGGATGCAATGTCAGATATCAAAAAGAGAACTTTTTTTTTTAAACAGAGAGGAATTTAAGGAAAAGGGATATGACCATGGATCAAAGGAAGCAAATAAGTGATTAATTTGCCATCGCAAACAGAAAACATTAAGTAAGTGAATTTTTATTAACTAACAATACTCTGTTGTTCTGGACAGTTATCTAATTTCAGTTTTTCTTTCAAAGAAGATCTTTCAAAATCTTTCCCTTGGTCCATTTTAGTGTACATGAATCGTAATTGACAATGGGGAGAAAAGAATGAATCTGAAGTAAATAAGTTATTAGTAAATTCACTTCAAATGTTCTATTTTACAATAGAACAAAATTTATTTCTTTTCCATTTAATTCTGTAAGATTTCAGGAAGTATTTGAATAACAGAGTTCTCATGTAAATATGCTTTTGAAGAGTTTTTAGCTTTTTTTTTGTACCATAATAATCTCTCTCCCCGTAAACATTACTTATTTTAGTAAATCTTAATCAGGTTGGTTGAGTAGTCTCCATCAACAGGACTGCTCAAAGCAAGTAAAAGCTTGTGGGATTAGGATCTACATTCTTACATTTCGAAAAATTTTATGGCAATTAGTTGGTATAAGCAAGAACAATTTCCTTAAAGACAGACACCACCCCTACCCCACAAAACAACAAATTAAGGTAATAAAGTGCTGAAAAAAATTAGGCTTTTTTTTTTTTATGTGCCATTGTTGGTAACTTCCATCATTTTATTGCAGATTTCATAGTATTCAGTATTTGCATATAAAGCTATCCTGAGATTACAATTGAATCCAAATGTTTCATTGATAAAAAAACGGCTGCCAGGAAAAGCTTAAAAGATGAAGGAAGACGTTCTGGGAGCTCCACAATAAAAGTAATCTGAGTAGCATTTTACTAACTCTTACAATAGTTTTGAGGCCTGAAGCAGTATTTTTTTAACTTCTAAAACTGGTAATACTGATATTCTATTTCAACAATTAATAGAGGTGAATTGATGTTTTGAGTTTAATCACATAGGTAAGCACAAAAATTTCCTTTTATCTCCAAGTAAATAACATACCTTTTATAACACCTATTCCAATAATTTATTTTCTTCGTGACAATGGTACCTTGAACATAATGTTTTAAATTTTATTTCATATATTTGCTTGGGTAAAAAAACCCCAACAATAGCAACTAAGACAATTGCTGGGATCAAAGCTAAAAATACCAAGAAAATCTCTTCAGATTACTGAAGGATTGCTGGTGCTGATACCAGTCAGACCTAAAGTGTACTTGATACTGGGATAGTGTGAAAAAGATGAGTTTGCAGACTGAAAAAACAGATGGCCCCTTATCACCCCATGGGGCTAAACACACAAGAGCAAACTTCAGAGACGCCTTACCTTTACCTTGTCTATCCCTATCAGGAGAGACTGTTATATTAAGGGTTATTGCCTCTCAAGTCCTCCCTGTGATCAGCTTTTGAAGTCCATGGCCAAGAGGCCAGTGTGAGAATATCACCTCAGATAAGAGGTGTTTGCTCTGTGAAATATTCAGGACAGGAATCCATGGAGCCCATGATAGTTCAGCAGGGAACCACAAACTCCAGCTAATATCATTTAATCCCCTGTTGGTTTGAGAACTACTGGCCATAAAAAGCATAACTGGCTGTTTATTTGTGCAGGCAAGAGATAACATCTTAAAGTTACGGTCTGCCTTAAGTAGTGGGGATGTGAAGCCCAAAGAAATGAACCATCCAAGCTCATAATCAAAATTGTGTGTGCTCTCTTCTTCTCTGCCTAATGAGATGTAAACATTTTGGCTGCTGTCTCTTTTGAAAGATATTAATCAATCTATTGGTTAGAAATCACAAAGGATAGTCGGTCTTCAAATTACATGCCTTCTTTTATAGCATTTTGAAGCTGTGAACAATATGTTAAAAATTTTCCCATGGCAAAACCAAGTAAATACTTGTGGCACATTTCTATTTATTACAGAGAATGGTTAAATTCTAAGACATAAATCATGCTCTTCTACTAAAGACTACAAATTCCCAAAGACAAGACTAATTCCCAATGCAACGATGCTATAAAAGATCAGACACTTTGTTATGCAGAAATCCACATTTGGAGATGTCTTTCAACAATGTTCTCTCAGGACCCAATCCTGCAAAACACACAGGCAAGTTGCTGAACACTGTGTCAAGTTCCATTAGTTTCAAAATGGCTCTAAAACCTTATATTTAATTTGCTTTATTTAAATTGTAATCTGACATGATTAATACTGCCTAAGGAAAAAAAAATACTTTGTTCTTTCCCTTCTTCTACTAAATGACAGCCTCTTTGTTTCAATAAGAAAAAAGATTTCATAAGTTTAATTTCAAAACTGAGAGAAGGTACAACCAATTTTACCATTTTTGCATCCCTCACATAAGTTATTGTCATTAGCCAATGTTGCTACTGTAGCATGAAAGAAAAAAACATCAAGAGGTAGGTGAAGAGATAAGGGAAGATGATCAAAAAGGAAAAATAATTCTTAATGGTTCTGTAGATTCTCTTTCTTCCCATTGTAATTTATCCTCTGCCCCGTCCCCAGCAACTGCCCTAAACCAAGGAATGGGTACCTGATGCATTCTGCAGATGGATTGACACTGCAGAGCTGAACATGCTGTACAGGTGGTTTTTCACTTGTACCAATTAGTTAACTAGCCAGTAGACAGATCTTCTCTTTGAGAGTCAGCAGTGGGAATGGAAACAGAAATCTCTCCTGGCTCATTTGCAAAAAGAAAGGCCAAGTAAAAGTGAAAAAGCAGGTCAAATCAATGCTTTTTAATTAATATTTCTAATTTCACTCACTTTCTGCTTAGGTAGACCCTTCTGGAAGATACACCAGTTAGCCAGACAGTATTGAAAACACTGGGCAATAACAAAATCAGCACTAAGATTTCTGAATCCTTCAGATGAGCTTCCAGTTAGATATGCATGCCCCAAAGTCTGAACATGAGGATTTCCCTAGCCTCAGTAAATGGGGTGAATTATTCACTGTTTTCTCACAGCTCAAACTCCTACTCCAAGCCATTGACATATGCTTACTTGCCAGTATGTGAAAGCAGGTTCTTCAACCAAACATCAGAATTTTTCTGAATTTCTCCAAGCACTAATCCCTTCTTTAAATGAAATAATTAAAAAAGAGAAAAGGACCTCTCCTCTTATATCTTCACATTTGCCTTTCTATGATGTGTCCTAGACAAGACACTAATTTTATACAGTGAATTCCAATCTCTCTTCCATGGGAGCCAACAGACTACTCTTCCTCAGAGAGAAGGATTTCTGAAATTTTCTGCATTCATATTTATAAATGTAAATGTAGTGTACAAGCCAATAATGTACCAGATCCTGGAGTCACTGACAAATAAATCAGCAATATCTGTATTCCAAGAGCAAATTTAAGGAGTACAAATGCAGGAGTAAATATACATAATCTGATTTAGGAGGCTGGGCAATCCAAAGGCCATGTGCAAACCATAGGATATGATACAGCAATGACTGCTACGGGCTCCAAGGAAAAAGGAACCAAAATGCTATACTTCTTACAGTGAATCCTATGAAAATGATAATGTCTAAGGGTTGGTCACTAACTAATTTGTCATCTATTTTGATGTCGTTTGGATCATACCAAACTGTCATTTAATTAGTATTCAAGAAATCACCCTAGGAAAAAACCCAAACCTTGCTTTCAGAAGTGAACAACTGGAAGCAAAGTCTTGAGCTACATTTTCTTGCTGCCAGTCACTGGGTATCATGTAGTTTCCAAGAGACAAAAGGGACAGAAAGAAAATACAAATGAGGACACTCCCCAGTGAAAAGCTGTATGAATGATCATTGCTCCAATCCATCTCCAATGCTGTTAGTTCTGAGTCAAAAGCTGAAGATCCATCCTGCTGAATAATCATTCCATCATCTCAAGTGATAGAATGATAAGATAACCAAATTATGTCCAAAAAATCGAATCTCTGAACTCAGGAGAATTCAGAAAAGAAGGCAGCTGTGGCAAGTGAAGTAACTTAATGGTTTACTGCTGCCATAAATTATCCTATGCAATCTCTTCCTTTCTCTTCTGCCTCTGGCACACAGATTATGGTCCTTCCATAATCTGATTCAGCTTCAGCTCAATAGAAGCCTTTTCACTTTTCTGACTTTGTTTTCTGATGGGTTGATGAATTAAGGCTCCACGTGTTTACAGAGAGATTGACGAGAAGCTGACTCAGTGCAAGGTAAATAATAGACAACTCAGAAGGAGAAGTGTTGTGCAACCACCCTTTTGTATGGCAAGGAGAAGCTTGGACCAGCTATGCCAGCTATGAAACTGCAGTCAGAGGCAGTCAGTGCCAGACTTACCAAGATCACAGCTTCTTGTAATTGAGTCAAAAAGACTTTCTTGTGAAGAGATTAGACATGCATTATAAAAGCCTGCAATGCTATTTTTACAAACTCAAACTGTGTTAAAACATCTACCAAGCTACTACTATTCTCTTTAGTCAGCTGTCAATTTTAAGGGACTCCTTTTTCCTGCCCTCCCTAACATATACCTATTACATTAGTCCCAGTAGTCCCAGTCAGGACTCTTTCTTGGAGTCAAGAGTCAGAGAAGACTTTGAGATAATCACAAGAAAGTGAAGTCCCTACTCAAAGACATTATAATCATTCTACCCAAAAAAACTCATAGCCAGTTCAAGGCTGTCCAAGTCCAGTAGACAGTAACAATATTATCTAGGGACTCCTTTAGAAACTAAATATTTCCAGGAGGAAAAAAACACAAAAACAAACCAAAACCAGTGAACATATATAACCTTTTAAGTACTTGAAATACTCAGAATAGTCAGATAGAACATTTTAAAAGTACTGAAGCTGGCACATGGGAAACTTTATCTCTGAAACAAATCTTAAGCACCAGGCTTTGACCCTGAGCAGTTTTGCATTTGAATTCAGTGATATGTAGTTCTAGCATTAGCCTTTGGTCTGTTTCTAACCCATATACTATACACAAAACACAGGGGGAAACTGAGAAGAATTCCAAGAAACAGGACAGTTATGAAGGCTCAAGAAAAGACTAGTCATTGAAGAAAAATTTTTGCATGAAGCTTCTGGTGTCTGAGTGTTCTGTGGCATACCTAATTGTAAGGATGCCATCTATTTGTAAGTCTCCTTTAAAGACTTCCAATGACAGCTGGTACACCATGCTAGATCATTTGTTTCAGCAATCAGCGATCTCTATTGCAACTGCGTCCATTGCTTCTGAATTTGCTTGTGCCGAGATGCTAGGTACTTTAGTTTTTAATAGCAATTTATGTTACATTCAGAGATCTTCTTATCAAAACTCATTACTTCCAGTGGGAACTGGAACTGAAATGTGAAGGGCAAAGCAACAGGAAACCAACAGGCCCTCAAGTTCAACCTGGTTGCTCTTACTTGTGTTCTGCAAAGTATCAGATCCAGCCACGAGAAGCAGTTCCTCATGGAAGAACTGCTGGCTACATGTAAGTCAGCAGTCTTTAATTTCTACCACTTATGCTGACATATCCTTTGGAAATAACCTGGGCTCATGAGAAGGGAAACTGCTAAATAACTTCAGCACTTTTTTCATTGGTCCCTCTTGAATGGAGTGTATTACAGCATAATGCAGCTTTTGATACGTTAAGGGAATTATTGCAATTTTCTCAAACAAAAACATTAAAAGTTGCAAATCAGCTTAGATAGAATTAGTTATATTCCAGGCACTGGATCAACTTTTCATTACAAATTTGGCATAACAGAAGACAAACTTTCCAACAGACAAAATATCATTTACTCTTTAAATGCCCACAGTGGTATCCTTTCCTAATGGTAATTGCTGATATTATTTTGCACTCTGGTGTCAAATAGCATCTTTGGAATACGAGAGTAAAACAACAAGAAAACTCCAGTAAATCATCATAGCCCTTAACAAATGCAGTGCTTCAGGAAGTTAAGTACCTTGATAAAGGTCTTCATTCTTGCTTGACACTTCTCTGTTTACTTTATTCTTTTTATGGAACGGTCACGATTTAATGAGCAATTATGTAGAATATTTACTTGAACAGTAAAGTGATCTCAGTGGCTTTAGTGCAAGCATTATTCTAAGGACTGTTCAATAAAACGAAGAGAAAGTACTTCACCTCAGGATGATGTTACATGGAGATCTTCAGCCAGCTGAGCGAAATTTAAAAACAGTTCCCTTACAAGATCTAACAACTTGCAAATTTATGATCAGATCTGACAGCTTGTCTTCACACTTGTTCACTACACAAAATTCAAACTGTGTGATAATACTATATATTTTAGCAGACAATGTAAAAATTAACTGTAAAATAAAGCACAAAATGTCTCAGTTCTGTCTTCAGTAGTTCTATCTAAGGATCATCAGGATAACAGGAAGGAGTAGGTTCATACTCTTTAAACATATCTTTTCTATTCTAAACATAAATTTCCTTTATTCCCTTTAAATCTTCTCCCATTACTTTTTTTATATTTCACAGTCCATATTTTTATTACTCCAGTACAAAAAGTGAATTTGATAAAAAGATGTTTTGATAATACATGTTACATGGTGCTGATATTTTGTGTTATCTTATCGAAAAAAATAAATTTCTAATAATAAAAAGAAACCACTGGACTAGTCAGGAACTGAGACATGTTTTCCTCTCACCTGATTATATTTTACAATAAAATCAAAGGACTTTTACAGTGCCTGATCTAAACAAAGAGATCCCAAAGACTCCAACAGCTACTCTGCATAAGAGGTGTGTATGAGAGTTCCAGCTGCTGGACCCACCTTCACCTTACATCTTGGGGAACCACTCAGCCAAGCAAAAGGGACAGAGCCATGCTGGGATTGAAGATGGACTTCACATTACAAAAGGTACTCTATTTCAGCTAATGAAGTTAAACTTGAGTCATTACAGAAGGGGCACAGAAAGCAAAATCTGAGATAAGTTGCCTGAACATTCCCGACAGAACATACCATATATTAGAGAAGCTCCTAGCAAGAGTTGGCACCTTTAACTGATGCAAGACCCTGGGCCAAGAGGACTACCAGAGAAGTTCAACATGACGTTTGCCTCACTTTCTTCTCTGCTTTTTGATGTTAAACTTCGTGCAGTTCCCATAGCATAATGCCTCAGGCAAGGCATTGTCTGTGAGTAAAGATAATATTTTTAGCAGATAAAAAGTTTTTATTTGGAAAAACAAAGTCCTTTTCTGACACCAATCCTTTTTGGGGGGAAGACCTTTTTCAGGGGAGAGCGATTGTGAATTCAAAAGTATACCTGTTTCTAATTATGCTAGGTGGCCTTTCATTCAGTGTTGTCAATAAAGCTTGCCTTTTCTTACTAAGATATTAGGAATGTAGCTTGTACCAAAGGACTGAGAACTTCCTAGCAGCAACAAGTTCTGCCATATGCCACCAGTCATATCAAATCTTTGAAGCCCTCTTTGCTCTTAGAAGAATATGAAATCCATCACAAAGTTTATGCACATGGGTTGAGTATATATTTCAAGATGTGGATGTGTATGTAGGTGTATTACACAAGCACCTTTTGAAATCATAGCACTTCATTAAGAGAGAGGATTGGCACACAGAGCTAACATAAAGAAAAATGTGCCTGTGAAATCCTCAAAGTTTGGGTTGAAACAAATGTTTTACTTAATGTTCATTCTCAATTCTACATTGCACCAAACAAATCTGTTTCCCAGACAGGTAAAACTTAGTTAAATATTGTTTAATTTAGTGAAAACTAATCAACAGATGAGGTGGAATTGCAAAGCCATGTTGAAAAAAATAGGGAAAGTAATTTGAAAAGTGCAATAGGATTGGAAAGATTCAAACTTTCCTTTCAATCTTTTTTTAAACACTATCTATTTTTTTTTTTTAATTGGACAAAGACCATTAGTGATTTCATTACTTAATACAGCTAGAGATAAATTAGGAAGTGAGATATCTGCAAGCTCTGCTATCATCACTGATCTCAGTTGGCCAGATTCCATTCTACAGCCTTCCGGAGGAGTTGAGAGTCACCTCACTGTGAGAAATCCTGACATGCACAACAGACTCACAGATTTAAAGTCAGCTGCAAATATGTATATATGCAATTATTTTGTGGCTGACATGTTTCTTTACTAATCAGAAATGGCAGCTCCTCAGTAAAAAAGATTGTATGACAATATGGAAAAAACCAAAATTCTGGGTTAAAGCAGATTACAGTTTACATTTCTCAAACTGTGCAGATTTACCAGACCATTTTTTTGCTGGATGTAATTGCCTGCTATATGGTTACTCCAGGCTGTAATTAGTTCAGTCTGCTATCTTCATCCAATGATTTTTACTATATAACTTGAGACGGTTGAATGGTTAATATATTTTACTTTTTTCTCTTAGATTGTACTCTGAGGGAACGACATAAATAATTCATTATCGGGTATCTAATGGCTTCTAAACCCTCTTTAAGAGCAAAGTTAGTAGCTAAGGATCTATCTTCTCTCCTTTGATGTCAATCTTTCCCTAATTTGTAAAGCTTGTATTAAATCATAGAAATCAGAAAATTCAATGTATTAAGTGTACATGAAGTGCTAAAGATTTCTAAAGAATATTTACAGGCTCAACTTTACTTGTCAGCATATAATTTCTAATTATTAAAAAAAAATTATATTAAAACTTTGCACAAATATCTATTTTTAGTCTCTAATATGAAAGTTTCTCTTTGGACCTTATTTTTTTAATAGACTGTTCATTTTCCTACATACCACATATAGCATGTTATGTTCTAATATAGTATGGTGGAATGCAGAGAATTTTGTTTTGGGGAAATAATAAATTCCTTTGGCTCTGTAAAAATGGCTTTATTCATCCCTCAGGTGCATGATCACTATCTGAGTCTATCTTGGCTTTTCTCTTAATTTAAACAAGAGCCACCTACACTGGCACTTTTTTTTGTCTCTTTTGCTTACAGACACATATGCAGAAGTAGATGTGCAACCTCTTGTATTAAAAAATGTATTGAGATTTCTTTTAAAAAGTTATGAAGAGTTAATTAATTAATTCATGAATGAAAACAAATACTAATTCTAATGTCAGACAGTTTTTCTTTGCTGCAATTTCTAGTTAAGTTGTTGAAGTTGCTATGCCAGAATAGTACATATCCCAAAGCATCTTGGATCCTTAAGGGACATGTGGAATACCTTCTCAACAGCTAAATACAGATAGTTCTACAATGGTTCTCAACAAATATCTAATTTACTACCAGTTGAAAGTTCACCTCCCTCCCACATGAGCTCATGGAATGGTGCCGCTGACCAGGAACCACAGAGAGTAAATATCTCACCTCTTCCTGCAAAATGTTTTACTAAAAATCATAATACACAGGGAAATGATACGCAAACTTGCACACCACCTGCTACGTGTCTTTCCTCTCCAGTGTAACCACTGCATTAAGCTGAAAAGCTGTGCTAAAACTCAATGTCTTACTTGCAGCCAGAGGGATATTCCATTTCCAGCCCATTTGTGTACTAGCACCTGTGTAAGTGTCCTTGGGTAGACCCTTGCACTGCTCTCTGCATTCTCCCTTCCCACAGCACACCACTCTGGACAGTCACTCTGTTCCTCCATCACTGTCATTGGTATTCAGGGGAGCCTGTTCAGCATGCAGTGAAAATTATATGCATGTCTGCCCTGAACCTCCTGAGGTAAACAACAGTTTTGGTCTAGAGATCTGTAACAAAAGGCAGAGGTTAGAAGGACAAAATCCTCTGAACTCGAGTCCATTTGTGCAGTGTTTTAAATGCCATTAAGTCTCATTGACTTCCCCAGACTTTTCCCAAGGCATTTGCCATTAGCAGCAGAGGTCCATATTTAATAGATGTTGAAGTGATATTACATACTTAATATACTGAATAAAAGTAGGTATACCAAAGAAAATTATTCACAGCACTGCATTAGGAAACCATTTTGTGTTGCCCCATGTAAAGCAATTGATATATGGCAATGTTACAATGCACATTACTGTACAGAGAGTTACTAACTACATCACCCAGCCTTGCTTAACATCCTCGGCTCAGAATCAGTTTGGCCACAATGTCTGGTAAGAGCTAGTGATTTTGGAGTGCTACATATATGTCAGACAGACCTGTCTTTCAGAAAGTATTAAATCTCTGCCATAAGCACACATTTTGAAAGACTGAAATGGACATCCAAATATTGAGACCCAACAGAGTAGTCTTTTAGAAAAATTTGGCCTTCATAAACACTGATGTAATACAGGATTAATGCCATGGAGCTGAAAAGATTACAATAACGAAAGAGCAATGTGAGATTGGATTTAGGCATCCAAAGTCTAAAATCTTCAAAATATATTTAAAGAGAAGTAACTTACTCCAGCATTTGGAAATTGGGGCCTATTTGAAAAGCATGAAACCTCTAAAATGTTATTTGAATGCCAGAAAACTAATACTTTAAAAAGTCAAGACAAAAATGCCAAGAGGAACAGAAAGGAGTGAGCCAGAAACTCTAACATGTTTGTTTCCACCTTGTCCATGAGCTGGGCAAGTGCTGCAGCTCTCCAGGCATCTTTGGGCATTAACTGCTGGACAGTCCCTGCCCTCAGTGACACACATACAGCTGTCATCTCACAAAACAGAAACAAAGATGTGAACTGGATTTGTATAATAAGGTTCCTAACCAGGAAAAATACTGACTCAGAAACACGTGCCAATGACAATACCTACATTTAGCTGTGACTTTGTACCCGCCCAGCGGAGGGTCGTGGCCTTCCACAGCATCGAATCCTGCTGACACCAGGACAATTTCTGGATCAAACTCGTTGGCAGCTGGCATAATCACAGTCCTGTAAGATGTAAAGAACCCAATGTGATAAAATTAAAAGAACTTCCATCTTCATTAAATAAATTATCACAATCAGAAAAAAACACAAGATATTTTATTTTCATTAAACCAATCTCCGTGGTAGCTGTTGAAGTCCAAGGCTTCAATCAATTTCTTTCTATAATCAATCTTTTTTCTTTTCTATGACAGAAAAAAAAGGCAGGTACATGTGAAAGCCTCTAATATTACTTACACATCTGTGTCTGTTTTATCCTGCTGCCTATAAAAAGCTGCCTCTTCCAGGGAAGTGACTAATGGTTTACAGAGAACTCTCAAAGCCTGACTGGAAACCCGGACTGCTCCAGTTAGTGCGAACTTGGTGTAAATTTGAACTATAAATTTCTTTTGGGAAAATGTTTGCTTTCCAAACTTTTTTTTTTTTACTCCTTAACATTTTTAAATGTTTGTCGAGGTGGGGGGTGACTCTAGCAAAGGAAAAACATGAAATTCCCTTAATCAAATCCAGACTATGTTGTCAAGCCTTTCCAAGGTCAAGCATAACAGGAATGTGACAACCACAAACTAGTGACAGCAACCCCTGCTGGTGTCAGGAAGATAATTCAGCCCTTTACAGTCACAAAGATTCCACTTCTTTAACCCCTTCCTTGACAAACTTATCTGTGGATATTTTATCACTTTGATTTTGCCCTTCTCCAATCTCAAAGCGTGAAAGATGTACTGAAGGAGAAGATAAGCCCCTGTGTTCTGCACTTGCAGATGTTTTCTTTCAGGCTGACTCCAAAAGGAAGGAGTAAGGATGGCTTTTGCACTGGTTTGACAAACACTGACCCTGTAGTGGCTGTGCTGAATCAGGGGGACATGGCTAACAATAAAAGGCAAATATGAATGTTCTATCACAGATAAATTAACTCTAGAAAATCCCAATTGTTCTACACTGGTCAGAATGTGAAGGTGAATGTTGTGCATGTGTAATGCCATTTGTTTAAGTTCAATGTTTATTAATTTATTTGATAAACAACTTATTCCAAAGAAATCATATTTTTGTTGGAAGATTTAGGTTTTCTGTGGGGAAAAAAGACACATTAATGATATTAACAGTTCTCTAGGCTTTTCTTTAGTTTAGTTTTTGATCTATGCATTATAAACTTTACTTTGTTTTGTTTTCCTCAAAGGTAATTTTAATATTAGAAAAATATTCCTTTTCATTGTTAATCATAAAAAAAAATATAATTCAGATGAAGCAAAAAGTCTTTGTCAGGGCATACAGCATTTCAGTGAATGTAGTTTTACATTAAAAAAAGGGATAGAGGCTGCTTAAAATTTTTTTCACGATTTTGCTGAAATTTCACCACAAATATCTGCAGGCAAAGTGATATAAGTTGGGAAACATTCCTTTTTTTACATGTCATTAGTAGGCCTCTGCTGAAATATGTATTCCAGTATTGAGCATTGCACTTCAAGAAGGACCTAGACCAGCTGGAGAGATCAAAAGCAAAGAAAAAACTTCTAAAAACATAACTTAAGTGGATAAATAACATAATTATTTGATTTGCTTAACATGGAAGTAAACATGATAAAAGTGTACAAATATATAAGTCATTGCAAGAGGGAAGAAATAACTGTTCTGTACCCTCTAGACAGGACCTGAAGCAGCTGCAGCAGGAAACCTGTTATGATGCTGGAACAAGCTTTTAAATAGTAAGAATAAATAATAATACAAATAAAATGTTTAAGAAAATTTGGAACTCCATCTCTTGGGCTTTTTTATAATAGCTAAAACAAATATCCACCAAGCTTGCTACAGGTTTGAACTGACATGGCCTGGAGGCAGGCAGTCAATTACTTCTCCTCTAGGTTTTTTCCTATTGTTCCACGATGTAGAACTCTATAACACACAAAGTACACATATGAATACTTACATTAGACACTACAGTGACTGAGCTTTTGCAGGCTAATCTCCACAAAGCTAGGGAACAATATCAGGAATAAAGGTCTCCTATGCAACCACGTCTTATCTTATGTACATACCTTCTGATACTCTAATTACAAATTCATTGTCTGAAGCAACACATAGTTCCCAAACTTCCCCACGTCTGCAACACATGTGGCATGGATCCTGATTACTGATGAGGACTGTGGCTGATACACAATCTTCATCTGTCCCCATAGCACCATACATCTTATACACTGAAAGAAGGAGGGATCCTATGACGAACCCTCCCTATCTGCAGCCACTTGAGCTTTTGCCCTCCTCCTCTCCATTCATATTTCCTCAAATTCAAGTCAGGCTCTGCTTTTTATTTCCCCATGTCAAACAAAGTGGCAGCACTACAGAGTACAGCACAGACTAAGCTCAGGAGTCAGTCAGAGTGTGATCAGTCCAGAAAAGCTCTGCAAGCTCAAGTTGCTGAGCAGTAACAAGCCTCACCAGCCTAACACACAAAGACATTTTTGAGTCTTATAATTTGGAACATTTGGAAAATCTACCACACTTCTACCACATTTCAAGACCTTGCTTTAAAGCGTAAAGATGTCAGCACAATTTTTATTAACAATGGGGCAAAACAATGCATTTGACCCTTAATCTCATTCATAGAAGCAGCAAAAATTGTTTAGACACAGTTTATTCAAAATTTTTGTCAAATAAATATGTCTGACATTAAAACTGCCGGCCATACTGAGTAGCAATAGGAAAATTATTAAATACTGAAAGCAAGGTCTTTTGACACAAAGAACCAGAAATAGCTATTAACACCATCTTTAATAGTGCTGAACAGGAAATAGTAGCACATTCATAAATCTCTACAGAAATGACATATAGGAATCCCAGCTAAAGAAAGGAGAATGCTATAACACTAATAACTGGAGGTGGCATTTAGAGTTCAGTGTTCTGTTACTGCTTTCAGTATTATCTGAATTCTCATTATCAAAATAACAGCTAAGAGGGTTTTTCTGAAAGAAAGAATTTTTTCTTTTAAAAATGTACACAGTTTCTGTTACATTTCACCAGAAAAATAACATCCTACTTTTGCTGTAATATTGTCTCACAAACTAAGACAGAACTTTGCTGCTGCTACTTTGCATACAGTGTACCACAAGAGCTAACCTATATACCCTCTGTTGTTCATTTCTTTTTCCTCCTCTATAGTATTGGAGGAAGTGGAATACCAGAGCTCATCCATCTTATACTGTTCTTCATTTAATACTGAAGAACCTCTAAGGACTTTTCTTTCTGAAAGATATCAGGGAAAACTTAAAAAAAAAAAAAAAAAATCTCTTAACTGAGATAGCAAGCTTGACTCCTCTCAAACATCTCAAGAGTGTCCCTGGTCCTTGTTACAGCAGTCAAGGCTACTATTTTGTTTTTCAAAGAGATGACAGCCACAAGCCACTCAATTGCAAAGACCATACAGACCTTTGGTTCCTAAATCTCTACGATCTTCTACATTAATCTACAGGCATTTAGGTGGTTACTCTTTTGAATAAATTCTATGATATCTCCACTCAGAAAAGAGCAACTCAACATCTGGAAAACATAATTTTGCTTTGGAGTTTATGTAGGTAGAACATCTCTAAAGTTTGTCTAGCCTTGGCAGTAACTGCTTTGTGGCAAAAAATACACATGAAAATTCTTTCATAAAATTGACAGATACTATTCTATCTTATGAAGTTCTGTAAGGAATGATATACACACACATTTTTAAATATAGTCTTAGTTTCACCAGGACATACATAAAACCTTTTGTCATTTGTCACCTCTCAGGCTTTAGCACCTTCATATGAATATCTGTCTTTAGGAAAATCACAGTGTCGTAGAACCATAAAATAGCTTGGGTTGGAAGGGACCTTTAAAGATCATCTAGCCCACCCTCCCTGCCATGGACAACAAATGCTTTGAGGTTAGTAGTTGTAAAGAAAACCTATAGAAAGCAACAGGAAGATCACTTCTCTCTTGTAAATAATCTTTTCCTACCTCAGGATGGTTGGACAGGCAGTGACAGTTCCTGATCCTTCACTATCTCTTGGGAGCAGAGAATCATCAGACCCTGTATCTTGCACCTTTTCTATCTCTTCTACACTCTGGAGGGCACAGCAAGGAGTAAAAAAGACAGATCAGCCACTGACTACCTCCTCAGGAGTTCCTATAACCATATCACTTCCCTTCTCAGCTGCCTAAGAAGGGAACCCTCTCAATCTGATCATAACAGAAAATACAATGGGGTGTTTTTTTCTAAAGTAGGCAAATAACATCGGTCATACACTAATACATATTCATGTTAACCTTCCAACATTCCTCAGACCAGCCCTATGCTCAGAAGTCAGGCTGCAGCTGGCAGGATTTGTTACGGTGCAAAGGGTCAAAATTCTGCTGACCAGAAATCCTTGCAAGGGTGCACCAGCAGCCTGCATTCAGACCCTGATAGAAACACTGATTATCTTATGCCCAGCAGGAGTAAGAAATATGATTTGGCTTCTTGCCATGGGTCACCAGAGAGGTATAGACTGGGCACTGGCAGGGCATCACTTCTTTTTGAAGCCGGTCAGGCTCCAGAGCTTATCAGCAAACTGAAGTTAATGCTAGGATCCTTCTCTGACAAAACAAGCAGCTTTTGTCAGAAAAGAAATAGATTTTATTCTTCCACTATGACTCACACTCTCCTCCACTTCCTTCTCCAAAGAAAATAAAACACATAAAAGTGATATTTATTTTCTGTGATCTGAATCATATAGAAGAATAAATATTTGGTAAACCATATTCACCTAATTATGACAGCAGAGTTACAGGGGCATCTTGCCTGGCTGTTTCTTTCTTTTCTCGTTCATTTTCATTAATAAACATGTCAAAACCTGAAAGCTTGAGCAGCTGCATCACAGAAGTTATTTATCTAAACCTTGCAGTTAGAGTTAGAAACTGTGTCTTCCAGATCAACGTAATGCAGATTCTTCTTTCAGTCTGATGGTACTGGGAACAGAGCATGTATCTGGGAAGCTGAAAAGATTTCTTTTTGTCTGACTAAGGAGATTTCCCCAAAGAATTAATATGTTCCATTTGGGTATGCTGCTGTCCGCAGAGAAGCCAAGGGATGGCTTCCAGTTGGGTGTAGTTCTACAGAAAACATCAGGCATGTGATCCTCCCCTCCCCACCAATCTGAACATCAGATGCAAGACATTAAAGCGATTCCACCAAGGGACTCTGTTTCTTTTATTCTGCTATTCTATTTTTGTACATTCAAAGCACATGGCTAGGATGCTAGCAAACATTTGTTCTCCCAGAAGAGATTGCAGAGAAGTACCCAACGCAGAAACGACTCTCCAAGCACCACGACACAGAGCTAAAACACAAAGTTAAACTTATGCAAATAGCTACAATTCTTTTGCTGTGTTGCTAATTTAAAAAGGAAATGAGCAGGAATACCAGCCCAGGACAATAATTTATGTAACTGAGAAAAATAATACATGCTGTTCTGAAACTGCAGATTGGAATGGCTTAGTAACATAAATTATTTGCTCTTTCCCTAAAATCCTCCAGTGTTTTCATCCAGTGATCTCAAAGTACTTTGAGAAGACTGAAAAATAGAAAGGTTCATCTCTTCAGCTGGTATAAATCAGTATAGCTGTTTCTGATTGCATACTTCTCTAAAGCAGGCATTTCTTTACCCACTTCACAGATGAATCAGATAAAACTAAAAGCTGGTAAAAGCCTTGAATAAATTACCCAGTTGTCTCTTGAAAAATCTTGAGAGAAAATGTAGAAGACTCTAAAGTCCATAACTTCAAGAAGCAGGGAAAAAAAACCCAAACCTATAAATGCGCTATTATTTTTTCAGTTATACCAGACTTGTATATTGCAAGAATATAGATATATACAATGCATTAGTGCTATTATAGTGGGGGTTTAGCCACCAAATGGAAACCCAGTCTGTTGTTTGAAAGAATGTAGGTCTGCCTACAGTTTCTCAGTTTCACATAATGCAAATAAAATACTGTACCAAACAATCACTATGTTGTCCTACCTTAAAATTACACAAGGTAAAGTAAGTTGTTGATTGTTCCCTGATAAAAACAGATCAGAAAGCAGTTAAAGGATTTCCCCCATAGGTATGTGGAACTTGCAGTATCTATTATGTGTTGTTTGCACATATGTTTTAATGTAACGGTATCAAGTAATGTGTCTTCTCACAGAAAGCTACATAGAATTTCTGTACAACTCGCAGATAATACTTTTTTCTGCATCGAGTTTATAATAGTGTCTCTCACTAAAATTTTGGTTTACTGTCATGACATCCTTTTGAGCAAGGTCTGCTGTCAGCCCAAGTTTATCAAGGCCAACTTGAGAACATCCCCTCAAAACTCCTTGATGACTATCATCTGACCATCAGCTTTGTCCTGGATTTATCCTCCAAGGCATACCTAAATTCTGCCAATTTTGTCTGCATTAGTTTCTAAGGTATATATTTTATAGAAGTTTTATCTTTACAGCCTTTATTTTAATATATTTTCTTTTATTCTTTAGGTTTTCTTTTTATATCTTTTTAATAATTGTTTTTCTTCTCTATTTCTTTTTTAAGAACAGTCAATATTCCTGTCCTTACTTTTATTTTATAGTTACCTTAATTGTTTTCTGGAGATACAAAATATATTTTTCTTTATTTCTTCAATGGCAAAAGGTACCACATCAATATGAAGTCCTCAGTACTGCAAATCATGTTCCTGTCACTGGCATTTGCACGTGGTTTTGAAGTTAATCACATGCCAAAATGTTTAAAGGGTCAAGATCTTCCATGGATGCACCCACTTAAAGATCATCTATAAAGTTAGCAATTTTAAATGTTATAATTGTAGCAGTACCTAAGTGCCACTGAATGAAAAGTTTTAGAAGCACCAGCAGTTTATTTTCTTTCTTGCTTTCTTTCTTGCACTTTTTTTTTTTTTTTTTTTGGCTTTTAAAGACATTTTCAGAGCCTAAGGCTATTATTTGTGGGTTCCTTTTTAAATGAATAATTATTTTGGCATCCTTCACGTAACTTTCCTGAATTATTTTACAGCTGGAACTGCAAGATCTTAAGCAGTCAAAAAGTATATGAAATATTGTCAAAAATATCTGCTCATCCTTCTATTTTTATTATTTGAAAGGTGGTTTGAACATAATTTTAATGACTCTTCCACATTTGATCTATAATATGCCTCAGTCAGAGTCTCTGAACTAGTATAAAAAGGACCAAAACAAGGAAAAGTTAACATACTGAAAAACTATAAGAAGAAGCACTACCTTGTGTTTTCCAGAACTCACTTAAAATTTAATAGCATAATCAAGTAAAATTGTCCAACTTCTTGAAACACAGGCAAAAGCATATACATGTGTTCTATGCACACTCATGTCCGTATTCAAAATGTTAAATTCAAAGTGCAGGGGTAATAGGTAAAGGGATTGGCTAAAGATTATGGTAAATAAGCTTGTTCAAAAATCATGGGTCTAAATATCTCTCAAATGAGTAGAGGTTTAAAGAAAAGGTTACCTCAAAAGGCAAGTTTGCAAGTCTCAAAGGAAAGTATAGAAATACAAAGCTTTCTATGGAAATATAGGCCAAGATAATACCAGCAATAGCAGGACACAGAACACTTTTACCCTGAAAAATAGTTTAGAAAATCTGCATTTTCTATTAAATATTCCCCTGTTTTCTCAGGCTTTTGTGGAAGCACATACATGATGAAAAAAAAAGTTGATTTTTTACCTTTCAGTTATTTCTCAGATCTCAAATAAAACTGGTTGGTAACATGCTATTCTTGTGAACAATTTATTTACTAAATTCCAGTTGTTAGCTAAAGGATTGATGTGGCTTCCAAGAGCTGCACAACTGAAGATGATACATGAGAGGGAGGAAGTAGGGGTTTAATTTGCAAGACAGAGTTTAAAATAAAACACAGAATAACCTAAAGTAGTATCTCCAACACTGCAAAAACAAAATGCTATAAATATGGAATCCCACCATTTAAAGCAAATTATTTTTCTATCAAAGCCATTCTAACTCGTATGGGAAATGGTACTGTCACATGCACACACACTGCCAAATTTTACCACCAAGTATTGTTTAAGACATAATTTAGCTCTCATGGTGCAAAATATTTCTACCAGAAAAATCAATTCAATGCTCATTATTTTATGGAAGAAAAAGAAAGTAAATAATTAGAAGCTTTTCTGTCACAAATATAATAATCACATTTGGGGGTACTTTTTCAGTTTTAAAATTTGTATAATTGTTTAGAAAACATATTACATTCTTATAAAGGCTGAAAATACTACAGTATTTTCTATAACAAAATAACAATCAGTTTTGCCTTCTTACTAAGCAGTTTGTCTCAGCAGTATTTTATTATAAAAGACTTGGCCTAAAATGTTAACATAATAAACTAATAATACTACTAAAACAGTTCACTGCTCCCAGTAATCTTATTATATAGTAATAAGATTGCTTAAAAGAAAACAAAAGATAGTGCTATAGTATCAGAAATACTTAAATACTGAGATAAAAACTTGCCTCAATGTGTCATATTTACAGAATTCACAAAATAAATGATAGCATGACATAGTCTCCAAGGAATTTCTTACATCTACAGAAAAGCACACTATTTTGAGCATATTCTAGATTTCAGTGTATATTTTAGGGTACTTGAAATTTTTACAATTACTTAGCCCTCCAAGAAGAGTATAAGAGAAAGGAAAGCCTCATACATATTTCACTGACATTCCACAGGATGGTGGAATTGGGGAAAAGAAGAAAATGGTTCTGTTTTAGATAAATTAAAAGAAGAGGGCTCTAGAGTATGAGTTTGTCTCTAGATCCAAAATCTACACTCCAAAGAGGTTGTTTATGAAAAAACCTTTAGAAAAGCTTTTCAGATTGGGGATATAGCATACACTTTGATGCACAGCAGGAATGAAGAACATATGCTACCTAACATTTACTTTTATTGATTATACAACACCTTAGTTTGCAATGGCAACAATCTGCTTATGTCACCACAAATGAATATTACTTGACAAGTGTAAAGTAGTTTTCAGTTCTTGCAAAAGTGAGATAGGGGGAAGAAAGGAAGGTAAATCTGATTTAAAAATGCCTGGAGAGATGAATTGGAATGCTTGCATTTTTCATGGGAGCAATAGGTTGAATGGATAAAAGACACAGAGATCCCTTTACCAAGAAATTTTCTTCAATTCTGAAAAGTGCATTTTGCCCAGAAGGGGACTTTTTTCCTTTTAAATGTAAAGAAAAAAACAAACAACATTTTCTAGAAATCAAATTATTTATCAAGGTCATAGCCACTCACAAAACCATAATTTTCCACATGCTGTATTCATCAACATGGTTGTGAATACAAAGTACATTATGTTGTCTTAATTTTTTTCTCAGAGGTCTCTACATATTTTCTCTTACAGATGCTTTCTTGCTCTGTCTTGTATTTTCTTTCATACACTCATAGCTACTTCTAATGGTATTTTCTCTCTGCTTTTCTGGCTTATCATTAAACAGGAATTTCACAATTTTCTGGATAGCAACTGCCATTTTAGTCTGTATTGTCACTTTTCCTTTGAAGTAATGCTACTCAGAAAATTGCTCATATGACTAGCATTTTTCTGATGTTCTGAACGGAAGATGCAGACATATGTTATTTCCTCCTGGTTTTTGCTGAAGAACAGAAGACACTGGTAGACAAGGAACATATAGACATTTTCTTACACCCAAACCAAATTAACCAACAAGAAGTGCCTTTGATCTTAACTGAGACTACAGGCAGGATATTGATGCTACAGGTAGCAACAGCATTCACCACTTCTGTATAAGTAAACACAGGCAAGTTTGTCTGCTTCATGCTTGGCAGAGCCTTGTCATTGGAGCTGAGGCCAATTTGGACTAGCTCACTGGACAAACTCATTTGGACCAATTCACTACATCTAGCATGTATTTAAACAGACCAGCTGGCCTTCTTTCTGATAGCAAAAAATACAGTTTCCCTCATATAATAAGGCTTATACAGTACAAAAACTTCAAGTCTTCTCGCTTTACCTAAATTGAATGCCACTTAATGGAACCCATACTGATATAATTTTATTGAGGATTTAGAAGAAACATTTATAGAAAATGTAAGGGACCCAGAAAAGCACTTTTCAATCCCTGCCCTTTCCTCCTCCCTCTTCCCTGCCACTCTCCCAGAAAATTCTCAGAGCGAAAGAGAGGAGATATTTGTGGGACCAGAGGGAACACTCTCACTAACGCACTAAACACAAGGTACCACATGGTGTTAGAAACTGCAGCTCTTTCTGGTGCAGTTTCAGCTACTATTTGGTTAGAAATGTGATCTGGTGTTGGCTCTGGGTAGCTTGGAGGAATCCTGTCTCTTTTATATTACTCTATCCCTGTTCTTCCTTTACACTCAACAAAGTAGAGGAAAGGTGATAGACTTCGAAGAGAGAGAAAATTGGATGTCAACACTTAGAGATCAACTGAATTGAATGTGACTGGAAGGACTCAATTCACAAATAAAAGTACCAGACTTGTTCAGGAGTATCATCAGGTAGGCTGTTTTAAAATGAGAAACACTCTCCTGCAAGAGGGTTACACTTATAACTTAAAGACTGAAGCCAAAGAAAGGGTTGGAGAGAACTAACGCTTAGGGAAATATGAAGGCAAATATGACATGTTGAGGACAACAGGAATTTTTTTCTGGTTTCAGTAGTATGAAAAAAATAGTTTTATACATAAAATTCAAAGGGAAGCATTTTCATCTAGAAAGAACTTCAAGTATTAAGGAATCAATGTCACAAATAAGAAGTTTAATAAAGTACAAAAATAGTAAAAGAAGCTGTATTAAAACAATATCTGACAATACCTCATGATGATCAGAAGATACTGTATCAACTTCAGAGAAATTCAAGTGATAATAGCACAAAAAGGATACATATTTCATTCATAGACACAATGAGGAAAAAAAAGGAAAAATAAAAAGCTCTAAAAAATGACTGGACATAACACCACAGAGTTCAGGAAGAACATGACTCCTGCATAAATGTTTCACTGTCCTTTTTTTTTTTTTTTTTGCAAGATAAGAATAGTGAACAGCAAAGCACTTGAAATCTCAGAAATCTCAGACTGAAAAACAAAATATGAAAATGAAGATGTATTGCAATGTGATTTAATATTTTACTTAGGCTTGCATTGTTTTCATGGAACCAACATTTCTCCTAATAGGTTTTATTTGATATCTGCAAAAGATTTGTAGAGTCTTGTGGTCTTTGATCAATCGCAACTCTTTCAGTGGTGTCTACGGAAGAAGCCTTTTAACTGTGGCAGGGATTTTACAGCAGAAAGGCAATCCCACTCAGCCCAAGACAGTCATATTGACACGCTGCTATTCCATTTGCCAATACAATCACTCGCACCAACTTTTCATGTTGTCAGGACCGCTGAAGAAGGACTGAGAAAAAAATCAAGGAGAAGTTTGGGATTTAACTGAAAAGCATCTAAAAGTTACATTTTGACATTTCTGAATTTGCCTTTCCCCAATGAACTTATGTCCCTGTCCTTCTCTTGAAAAACTGAAGTGCTCACACCTCCTTTAGTAATTTTTGGATCCTCTTTGGAGTGATAAATTGGATAGTGTCCTCAACGGCACGAAACTAGAAAGACTTCTCCTATCACATGCTACAGCAATAAAAAAGAAAGCTATTTCTCATTATTGGCTTGTCCATCCTCATATAGTCAGTTGTCCTGGAAACTGAGATTGATTCTAATTTCAAGAAAATGTAAGAATGAACTTAATCATATAGTTCCTTCTTTTAATGTCCATCTCAATTTACAGTGTTGGAACTAGCAGCAAAAACATACCTAAGCATGATTTCCAGTTCTAGGTTTATTTTTGTTGCACTTCTCTCTCAGAATGAAAATCAAAATATTATAATTTAGACTGGAAACTTCAGTAAAATAGTTGTGAAGTTTCAGAAAACATTGAAATAAATGTAAGTAAAATGTGCATTCAAATCAACTTCACTTAAAAATAAAATAAAATAGTTACTTCAGCTTTGATATCTGGATGACACAATATATAGGTATCATTTAATTCAAATTCTTCACTCCGTTCAAAAATTGGACCTCTTAATGAGGCCAAAATATATTGAGTAAAACATTAGTTTTCCAAGTATTTCAGAAACTCCATCAGGACTTCATAATCATTTCTCTCCTAAGGATCTGACTACTTCAGTCAGCTTTACTGTACTTGCTGCAATTAAGTTACCATTACTTTATTAAATACTTTTGTCATTTCTTTACTTGAAATTGCCAACAGATCTTGTAAACTGTTCAAGGGACTAGTTAAAAGCAGCACTTTTTATGCTGCTACCTTTGGATTACCAACGGTCTCCAAAACACTGAACAATATCCTTTTGGCGGTGAGTTCTTCAATTCCAGTTGCCAATCTAGATTTAAATACATGGAACTCTACACCAGCTGATAAATTTGGCATACTATTCTCAACTAGTCTTCCTTAAAATAACCTTTCCAACATGAAATTGCCATACCTCTCATAGGGAGGTGTGCAATTACAGTGAATAGGAGGAAGTTTTTATCATTGCTAATACATGGGAGATGATCCAGCAGATTTTTAAGTTGTGACCCCCTCAAGAAAGCTTAGAAGACTCTTGGCAACTAAGCAAAAAGAATCTGTCAGCCTTTCAGCACAAACAGCTAAGGAAAAAATTACTTATTAAATCTGTGTTTTTTGTACTGTGTTGCTGTAAGATACTTCAGTCTTTGGAAGAAAAAACAGAATCTCAGTTAGTGTAATGTCAAGGGAATGTACAGAACAGCTGTATATATAAGCACCCAATCTGCAGTCCTAATTTCAATACTTTTTGATTTTTTTGAATTCATAAGATCAATCAGATAATATTTAAAGTTTAATTTTTGTTTTCTCAATTATTGGATACTTCATGTCTTTTTTCTTTTTTTTTTTTATCCAGCTCTGCATACTTAATGGACACTATTAGTCAAGTAGTTTTTCAATGAGTTCCCTCTACATTCAAATAAATAATTTGTATTTTTTATATTATTTACTCAAGTTAGATTCAAAATATATTGAAGTAGGAAAACTATAAATTTAAATTTCATGTCATAGCTGTTAAATTGTTAACAATTTATTTTTTTCATATCTTGAATTCTAAAAAATCTGAGCTTTTAATTGGAAATCTTTAAAATTAATTCCAACCTCAAACATCAGTTGCTCTGACACTGGGAATACTGGCAACTTGTCAATCCAAGTGAAAACCCAGTCAGGAAGGAAATAGTTATCTTTGAAGAGACTTGACTGTGGAATGAGAACTGGTAAATCTTACTTGCTACAATAAAAAGCAATCCAGCTTTCCCATCACCTCGTTGCAGTGCTTTCTTCACCAAGAAAAGCAATGATAGAGATGAAGAATATCAAAGATAAAAGAGCGCTTAAAAATAAGCTCATCCTGCCAAGGCTGATATATGCATCTCCCTCTGGCTATATTCCATTCTCTTTAAATTCCATTGAATCACCAAGGAAGACCTCTAGTCTGATCATGAAGAAAAAAAAAAAAGCTGTGACTAAACCAACAAATTAGAAGTACTCTAGCTTGTAATCTAATATCTCCTTTTAGCAGGATTGCTAACTATTGATTAATACAGCTCAAGAATGGTTAAGGAAGCTGCTTTAATTCTAGAATATTCAAATTTTTTTAAATTCATGCAGATATTGTACAGTTAAAAAGCATTTAGAATTGAAAACCACTGTTATTTCAACAGCTACAAGGTACACATGGAACTTCCAATTTGGTTCTGTTTCTAATTGCAAATGAATCAAAATCCTGATCAATTTCTTCAGACTTGCACTTCATTAAACAGTTCCTACATTCTCTTTCCATTAAGTTAAAAAAATTAAACTAGAATTATTATTTAAATTCACAATCCCAAATAATTGTAAATAATTATTACTATTGAGGGAATAAAGATTTTTATTTGATCATACTAATTTGATAAAAAAATGGTGTTCCAGGCTTGGCTTTTGTTTAACTTGTTTTACACATATTCTTGTTATCAATTAATGTTATACATGCATACTTAATATAGATTAAATTGTAGGCTTTTTACAGATTAAAAAGGAAATATATATTAGCAAAGAATAGACTTCAAGGAATTTGAAGTTTGGTTCAAATAAACATGTACTTTTCTTTTAATGTTTATTCCAATCTAATCTATGCAAGGTCACCAATACTATCAGAATATCCTGCTATAGAATCTCTGTTTCTAATTCCAGGATGAAAGTTTCACAAAGTTCTGTCTTAACCCATTTAAAACCCTGCTAAAAGTTGTTTTTTCTTTTTATTCCAGAGTTGGACTGAGGCAATAAGTTTCTTTCAGTGTTTTATCCGGAGGAGTTTCATCATGTCCTGTGTAAATCATTGTAGTCTTGCCTCTCTCACTTCATTGGCTTTTTGGTTTCCATCTGTTTTCTCTCATCTTTTCTTCTACTCTGCCTCATCTACATTCTCCTTTTACTCTGGTTTCTCTCATCTGCTTGCTCATTACTATTAGCCCAACCCTCTATTATCCCCTTTACTTCCCAGTTATCTCAGAGAGGGCAGAATGCATGAGACCCAAGAGTTTCATTCTGAGAGATGCTGACCACTTTAACTTCTTTTTTTGACCTGCAAACTTTAATTGCTTTCCTTTTAATGCAGTTTTAATACCGTCCTGGATGTCTTCACTGACCTAAGCATGTTACTTCTCTGAATGTTGTCTAAGGTACATTGTGCTGCTATTCCTGGAAGCATAAATTTCTAAAGGGCCCATTTGTGCTTTTCCCAGAAAACTGTAACTCCCTAGTGTCATACCTGCACACAGGTTAGCACAATATCATGTTACCTACTTTAGTAATCTCTGAAGGAAAACTCCAAATATTTTATTTTTGCATCTTATTGTATCTGTTGCAGCAAACTCATGAAAAAAAGGTTAGATATGCATTTAAAACCCTTTAGAATCACGAGCCAAATATATACATTATTCCGTCACTGAAAATGACTTAACATGGGGGCTTAATACCCTACAGCTATCTTTGTGACAACATGAATGATACAGCTTCCTGTTCTAAAGGAGAAATCTAGCCACTGATGGTCAGAGATAATCATTAATCCTTAAACTGAATTCAGTCAGAAATTTCCAGCTTGAAGCTATTTGTTTTCCTTCTTAATAAAGAAAAACTCTCCACAAATGTGCCTAACAGTACAGCAAGTTATTGATCTTCCAGAAGTGCTCAAATGGTCTCACTTCCTGGGCCTTCATGGTTTCTCACATTTGTGCATTTTACCTTGCCATCTCTGTGATCCATCTGAAGACGCAATGCCAAAGACACTTAGGCAAGACCATCAGGTGCATCATTTAAAGGGTGCATTCAGCATAAGTCACAGAATTACTTGCACATTTCTATGTCTCAGGCTTGAGACCACTGGCTGGACACTTAACTGAACTACCGAATCCAGTGAAGTCCCCTATGCTATGTCCTTTTCCCTTGGAACAGGTTCCAGTTCCAGTAAAAGGCATGTCCTCCGGCTGAACATCCCTGAAGTAGGAAAACACCATTTATGTTACCACCTCTGCCCTTGTGCTAGCAGAAAACTGCATCAGTCAAAGCTTTCATTCCTCAAACTCTGCCTTTCTCCTCATCCAAGGAAATGTTTTCAAGCATTCCTCTAAGCAGGGACAAACAGTAACATTCTTGCTCTTCCCAGGGTGAGTGGAAGGGAAAACTCAATACAAATCAGCACCATGCCGTGGAGGAAACTTCTGGAAACTCCAGAGATTTCTACAACATCCCAGTGGTTAGAAATGAGGTTTAGAGACATAGTTTGCATGTTGCCTAAATTACACACTCTCTATCTCTTTCCTATGATTGTGAAAGAGATTTATGAAACCTTTTGCGAATGGTTTGAATCAGAGACTGGAGAAAGGATCGTACCTCTGACAGAAGTTAGCTGATTTTAATCTCAACAAATAAAAGTAGCAGTGTTATACCATGTCATTTCAAATGACATGACATATCAAACATGACATATCACACTCCATGACATATCAAACTCATTTTTGAAGACTATAACAATGTTTAAAACTGAGATGCCTAATCTGGACCTCTGTCACAGTAAAAGCTACTACTGAAAAATGTAACTTGTCCTTCATGCTTTCAGAAACGCTCTGTTCTAAAGGCTGGCATCTGTGCCACAGCCAAAGCAGTGTTCATCTTTCAATGATATGCCAGCGTCATGAAACTGAGTGATGTGGGGCTGCTCTGTTCATAAGTAAATAGTCAAGACAGCATTTTTGGAAGGCAGCCACTGGAGTGTACTATATTACAGGATAAATCACACTGAAAAGATGCTCCCTGTCAAGTTGGAGATACTTTTAGAAAAGATCAGTTACAGAAACGATCATATTTATGTGACTATTTCTACCTTTATTAGTGACACAAGCTTATTTCACATACATTGTAAGATCCTAGATGAGTTCCCTGAAGGTTTCACACAGATCGCAATACCACAGGCTCTTAAATCACATGGCAAGGTCTCATTTTTTATAGTACAATGAAGTACAATTAAGGCATGATCTTCCTCTGACAGGTCTGAAATGATGTCCATCCCAGCTCCTTAGGGAGTGTGTTGAAATTTAGCCATTTAAAACCTCTAGCCAGTGTTTCAACTGCGCCGAACTCTCATAAATATTACCAGCTCTAAATTTCTGGAAAAGGTCCCTGTTGAGAGGTAGTACCTTCAGGAGTATATAGTACAACCTGACTAAAACACAACCTTATCCTAGGTTCTTGTTCTCATGTATTTTGGTTTAAGTGCAGCCAACAATACTGTCTATGGAAGATGCAATGCAAGGATAGAACAGAAAGTATACAACTGAAGTGGTAAACCTCCCACTTCATCAATAAACTTAAGGAGAGACCTTGCCTAGGGATATGACTACAATGCATGCTGCAGCTAGATGCAAAGATGTGTAGGTTCAAAATGAGTCAATATGGATACTGAAAAACTTTTGTCAGGGGGACTTGGTCTTGTACAGGCTATTTCATACTACTAAGAAAAGGTAATTTGTGTCAGCACAGTATATTAGCCTCTATAAAGCTTCTTCCAGCCTGAAAGATTAGTTTGGGGACAGATAAAAAGTACTTAAACTATGTGTGTTTATGTTTTGTCACTGTTCAGTACAGACAAAATCAATAAGCATGGATAGCTCATGAGAATTCTTCAGACATTGCATAACTAGCTTAAAGGTGGACTGGACATGTTTACACTTTCTTTGCAGGTATAGAAGTATAAGCATGCTCTGAAACACTGGCTTAGAATATCCCTAACCACATATGGATGAAACCACGCTTAACTGAGTGTTCTCTCAAGTATGTAAATAAATATTAACTAGAATAGAGATACATTTAACTAGGAATGGCATCCAAATCCAGATGCTGACAGCTTACAATATACTGCAGGAGTCTCTATGGGAGCTGAGGGTCTAAACTCCCATTGTGTTGCATGGACTCAAAGCATGCTGTTCAGTTACCTACATGAAGATGTCTAGTAGCTTTTGGGAATTTGGGGAACCCTTCCTGGCCACCTGAACAATGTCCCAGAGATCCTCTGCTACAGCTGTCAGCCCCAGCAGTAAATCTCATCTCCTCCAGTGTTTGCAAACTGAATCAAAGTCCTAGTCAGTAGAGACAGTGAAATCTAGGAATTTATTCAGACAACCAATGCATATCCCTGGTTAAGGGTGAGCCACACAGCTGTTTCAGTTGGGCTGACCCAACGGAGCTGTATCATCCAGAGCTGCACAGTGGGAAAGTAGACACCTTGCTGACATACAGATGCCTACATTGTAGAGATGCGGTTGGATTTCTGAATTTGAGCCTGAATTTCTCTCTGTTTATATAGTAGTTTTTAGCCATAGCCCAGTGTGAAATGAGAAGCCAAAAATCACAATTTCTTCAATATTATTCAGTCATTCAAGCTAAAAGCTCCCACAGAGAAAACATTCTAGGAAGCCTTCTATTAACACTATTCTCCACCCAGTCTTAGGGCACTGGGGCAGAGAAAGTGTCCTGGGTAGAGAGCAGAGGAACTCAAGCTTTTTTTTTCAAATATAAATTCATCTTTCCTCATACTCAGAGCAGAAACATAGGAAAGGGAATCAGATTTGTATAATCAAATTTTTGAAATAAGATCTGAAAACGTAGGGCTGCGTTCCACATTTTCCTTTAGGGTCCTAATGCAAATTAATTCTACACAGCAGGCTGAACCTTCTGTTTTTTCTCAACAGCTTGTACTTTGCTACCTGTCAGTGCAAAAGCCATAGTCTGATCTGGGGAACTAATACTATCATACTAACTTATAACAGTCTAGAGTTTACTAAGAAAAATAGTATTCACAAGCAGCATGGACAATACAGGACTTAGCACTTAGCTAATTCCACAATCTTTATACAACCTACTATGCCACAAATTGTAGTTACACAATAGATTCCATGAAATAAAAAATACATGTGTTTTTTCATTTAAGTTTTGTAAATTATTAGTTCATTGTTTAAGACATCTAGAATAGGATTGACTACTAATTGAAAATAATGCTTCATGTTACAGTTACAATTGAATTTCACTTCTGAAAAAATATTTCAAGCACAATAATAAATATAATAAAATGGGAAGTCTTTTAAATTTTTAAAGAAACATTGAATCTGTGTGTATTTTTCTGCATTTTATTACAGCACTATCAAGCAGTGTAGTTCTTTCAGAATACTTACATATGAATTAAATTAAGGAAACAGAGCTATTAGGAGAAAATATGCAACTAAAACCACTCAGTTTTTCTTAATCCTATATCTGACCTTGTTAACAAGCAGGTGCAAGACTTCACACTATAACCAAGAACAATAAAGAAGCATGCTGTCCTCATTTTTCCTCTAATTGTCCTTTCCTCTAAATCATGTTAGTTCTCATTGGTTTTATGTGATATTCACCGGTATTACCTTTTGTACCTTTTGTTCTTTTCAAGTTTATTGTAGTCATGGAAATAGGAGTACAATCCTTTGATCTCTCATATCACACAAAAGTAATCTATGAGAATATAGCATATGCCAGAGTATGAGAAATGTATCCCACTTGAATTCTTTAGTTAAAAGAATTATGTACCTATGGCATCCTCTGTGAAAGTTCTCTGCAGTGAATTATTCCTACTGTTGTTACTGAGTACAGCAATGAAAAGGCACAGTCAAAGAGCCACATGTATATACCTCAGGTAGGTAATGTCCTTATTAACTCTTTCTCTGTTCTTTACCAGGGTAAAAGATGTCTAAAAGCCATCTATAGTTACATAAGAAGTTAAAGCAGCCAGCATCTAATTGAATGGTCTTTTTTATGGCATTTATCTTCAAGTTACCCTCTTGTTATCAGTGTAAAAAAACAGGTAATGAACAACAGAACATAGTCCTGCTGAAATGCGTGTCGTGGTCATTGCATCTAAAGTGGCTTACTCTACCCAAGTGGTTCAATTTAACTCTTCTTTACACATTCTAAAATGATACAAAGGAAGAATAATGAAAAGCAGAATCAAAATCTACTTTTAAATCTTAGAAGGAAAGCAGGTGGATTTTCTATCTGAAAACATTTACAGGAGAGCAGATGGGTACATACAAGGATGCCATCTAACAGTCATTTTTTTAAAATCTGTCATTTTAAAGATGCAACAAATTCACAGAAGTAGTGAAAGTAATGAAACCCAACATCTACTCTTTGCTCAGCCACTGATTTCCTGTGTGGTCTATACGGTGTTTTAAAAATACACAACACCATTACATCAGATAATGGCTACTTTATGAATATTTTTTTTAGACTTCCTTTTATTAAATTGCAGATTTAAAAGCAATTGTAAGCAAGGTGGAAATTATGAAACTGTGCACTCCCCAGTTTCCCACATAAAAAAAAAAAACAACACAACACCCTTTTTACTAATAAGCATTGTACTACCTTAAAAACATGATTGGAAACTTTGGAAATAAGTGATTTAAGCATCTGAGGGGATTTTTTCCTGTAATAAAATGCTTCCTCAGTCACTATCCCTTGCTTGATTTACACTATCCATGTAAGCTTGACTTTACAAAGTTTGTGGGAAGATGTGCAAAGGTCAAATTAAATCACCTGTAGATTTTACCATTTTTTTCTTCTGTTGAAAAGATCATTAGGCAAGGTATCCACTAAATCACTAATAGATCACCTAACCACACTTCTGCCAGACAAAAAGTCTTTTCCAATATACTATAATATTATTAAACCATCATATATGATCCTCTTAATCACATTAGCCTCTCTAAAATGTGAATGCAGCTGAAAGTACAGTCAGACAAGGATCATGATTTATAATGATGGGCTGTGATTAACAGTCCAAACTACCTCTTAGAAAGCACGGTATCAAAAAGGATATTTGTTTTTTACATTATAAAAAATGAGAGCAAACAAAATCTTATATTTAATAAGGATCAAAATGTCTGCCCATCTGGAAATGCTGCCTATAGGAACCCTCATACTCTCCCACTATGATACTTACACCACTGTTTTCTCACAAAACAATCTTTTGTATTAGAAGGGAAATTATTGTTTTCCAATAATTGTGATGAATTATGATGATTTGAAAAGTTATTTTCTCAGCTCAGAGAGAGACTCATTAGTGCTAATAAAATACACATCGAGATATAACCAGCTCCCTGTGATATGGCTATGAGTTTAACAGGTTAAAATTTCACAAAATGATGATAAAAATATTAAAACATGCTGCTTCTCTTTAAAGCATATAACCAATTTGACATTCTACTAACATAAAACATGTTAAAGTGACAGGTCACATGAAAGAGAAGAAAAACAAGAAGCCTTCAGGGTTCTTAAATATGAGTCCTTTGTGTAAAAAAATTTTGAGCTACATATACATAAAATTTGTGTTTTAACAAATATTATATACTCATATTACCTATAAATATATTTTTAAATCTAAATACTATATTTATATTATTCATAAAATAACACAAGTTGGAACTATCTTGATCTACAGAAGCTTTCTTAATGAAAAAGAGTTGCCTTTAAGGAAAGGGCTGAATGATCTGTGAAATGTATGATTCTAATTTTTATGAAGGAATCCCAGACATTTACAAGATTTAAGAAAAACAGAAACACTAGTTCCATGAAAATAAAAAAAAAACAAGCAAAATTTTACAGAAAATGTACAAACAAAAATCCAAAATAAAATCTCACAGAGTAGACATTAACAGGATCGATTTTTCAGTCGTTTTAAATTTGCCTTCTGAGCTCATTGAAAAAAAAAGCTTCTAATCTTGATCTTAACTACAGTCCCACTAGAAACTAATTTCCATCAAGATTTCTTTTATTAAGTGCTAGTGTTGCTAATATGGAATCTGGCACAAATGGATCAATGTTATATGTTTTCATTAGTCTCAGGAGGTCCAATCCTGCAAACATGAATGCACACATGTAACTTTACTCTGGCTAGTAGCCTAATTGACTTATTAATGATTTAATATGTACATATATTCATTTAAGCAGTTGCAGGATCTGTCCCAGTTTCCCTGACAGCAGTCTTCCCGGGCACCTCAGTGGCCCCAGACTATGGATCCTGAGAGACACCTCTCCTGCTACAGGGTGTCTACATCTGAAAACCAATTCATGCACAGAAGTTCAGCTTCATCTTTTGCCAGCAGCACCACCAGCTGGAGCAGCTAAAGAGATTAAACCAAATTCTGAAAGCAATTATCCTGAAGAGAATAATTCAGAACTAACATTGCTAAAATACCTCAATTGTTGCTTGCCTAACAGTACTTCACAGGAGCTTTTCTGTTTTTGGAGAGCCCGTTACAAGTTACCCTGAAGATATCAGGCTGCCTATAAGGAATCAGTTCTGTAGGGTGTCAGGTCTGCAAACACACCATAGGCGTTTCCTCACTTATTCCCACTTCAAAGAAGCATTAAGAACAATTTCTCTTTATTACAGTTTTTAACTAGATTTCTTTCCCCTGTGATGATTAATTAGGCGTTTGTTACAATTTGCTTTCTTTCCACCTCTAAGAATAAATGTACCCTTCTGCTAATCAGACACAAACAAAATGTTTTGAAAAGTAATCACTTGCTAAAAAAAATGGAAATTGGGCTTCTGTGTTGTGAGGAATGTACACACATAGCACAGTGAAATTTAACACGGGTAAACGATCTGACTACCTCAAAGTGAAGTTTTTGCCTTCCTACAGTGGCCTTTCACCCTGCCCTTTCCTCCAATCTGAGGAGAGCTGATGTTGATGGAACATATAATGGCTCCTTTCCTGTGTAGTAAAGTCAGCAATAAAGCTCAGTAATTAAGGTGACTGGGGAGGCCCAGCCCAGCAGGCTAGTGGTGTGGCGAACACTTTCAGAACTTCAAACAATATCAAAGTCACTGAAAAACGGGCCTAGTTCAGGACTGGTTTGAATTAAGCCTCACTTCCACACGCACTTTTCAAATCCAAGCTCAAACAAGAAAGCCAAGGCCTTCTGGATTTCATTAGAGCCAATTATCTTATCTGTTTCATCTCAGGCCTGACCCTAAGGCTGGCAAACAGCTATTCAGTGCATTTGTGTGGTTGTTTGAGAAAGCCTCCAGCCAGCCAATGGCCTGAGGAACCTCTAATTAAAACACAGTTGCCCCCTGCCTCTAGTGATTAAATATTTTCAAGCTTTTGTAAATAATTTTTCCATTCTCTGCCCCAAGCCTCAGAGGTCCAATACATGCAGTAATTTATTTAGTTTGTCAAAGAATACTGGTGGAAATAAAACTATAATAGAAACTTAGGAAACTCTTATATCTTGCCTAACTTCTGCAAGTGACATTCTACAAGCTTGCACAACATGTATACTGTTTCTTATGTAATTAAGCTTTAAAAACCTCATTGTGTTTGAAGTGATACAGTGTACATCAGGCCCTGCATTTTGTTGATGGTCATCATGTTTCCTCAGATGTCAACAAGATATGTATGCTCATGGGCTTCATGAGATCATAGATGCTGTATATGTCATGCTGAGAGATATCTGTGCTTCTGAGATGGATGGACTCTTCTGAGAGGCTGGCTCACACTTAGAAAAGCTGTTTGGGAAGGATTGAATCCTACCAGTAGCTTACTTTTGGAACTGAAGAACAGGTCCAGAATACAGATCCATGTCACCATGTCCCAAATAAACTCTAGTAATTAAAATTTGCATGAAACATCTGGGCTAGAGGACTTAATCCCTCCATCTCCCTTTCTCAAACCCCAGGGAAGACACAGACTTTTGCATGAGATCAGAGAACCTGATTCTAGCTTGGTTCTAGCCTCGGTACCACACAGTGCTCCACTCAAGTCATCCCGTGCCTCACATGCAGACAAATGTCATCAGTATGGAGCGTGTGTATCCCTCATGCAACATGCAACATGATGGGGAGAGGAACAACTTATATCTCCCAAACTAACCTCTTAACTCCTTACATCTTACTATAATTCTTAACAAGAACAAACACATTTATATCAGTAGAACGCATTGGAGGTACTCTCATGAACCAAAACCAATTGCATAAAACACTGTGCAGAATGAATAAAAAGATGGCTCATGTCTGTGTACCCTATGGAGTCTTGGAGAACTTCAGGCAGAAGCTGTACATGCCAGAAAAATAGAAGCAGCCTTAGGAGTACAGGAATTTAACCACTGTCCAGTTTCGTGTGAGGCAATATAGCAAAATAGAAACATAATAAAATATTTCAAGGAAGTTAATGAACCAGTCTTGTAGCTGTTTATGAGAATACCCTACAAGAATGAGCTTTATCACACAAAAAATCAGAAAACCTGTACCTGGTATCATATGGAAAATGAAATTCCTAAGAGCATTTTGAGAATGACACTGCAATAATAAACAAAATGGCTGAAGCTTAGAAATCACTTTAGGTGGTTGGAATGGTAATACCTTCTGTATTTCAAAGACATGCTACAGAAAGAATTTGCAAAATTTAGACATTGCCGTGTTGTGACTTCCAACAGAGAAGGTCAAAGGTTACACAAGAACTTGCCTGACTGACAGGCAGAAGAATGGTTTTGCCCAGAGAGAGTGGCAGTAGTAATGGCTTGAGGATAAAAGTTTGGTAAAGTTGGGCTTCAACTAAATGCAGATTTCCTCAATTAGTATACAATAAAGTTACTATAAAATTTCATGATGTACAGAGGAAACATACCTGGAACAGAGAAGCCATTGGTAGACAAACAATAATTCAATTTGCATTGTGGACAAACTGCCCTGCAGAAGACCACAAAGTAGAAGATACCAAGACCAAAAGCAGAATGTCATGGAATAACTGAAGAAAGATCAAGGAGGCATATGTTGATTCTTCCAAAAGACAAGTTAAAGGAGATGTTTTATGTTCAAGTCTGGGTGGAGGCCATGGACTATCAAGCACAGAAGTTAGGGAAAGATGAATTTTCAAGAAAAAGATCATAGGGATAAATAAAAGTGGATTACACACAGGCTAGGAAAAATGAGGGTAAAATATAGGCTCTGAGCTTTGGTTGTAGGAGGGATTTATGTAAAGAATGGTTTCAGAGGAAGACTGAGATGCTCTTTTGGAGGAGGTCTAGAATCAGAGGACAAATAGCAATATGTGCACTCGAAGGTCTTGGGGATAGAGAAGGAGAAAGGAGAGAGGAAGATGGAGAGCTTAGCAGTACTTTTTCTTTACAATGAATCATGATTGTATTAAAAGGGACAAGAGCCTCCTGTGAGGTGAATGAGGGGTAAAATAGACAAATAAGGGAAGAAAAAATCTTATATTCCAGGTAGATCAGTAGATAAAAGAGCTTGAGGGCCTGGTAACAAGCAAATGAGTTTTCAGATAACTCAGATGTTTCTGAGCATCTGAGAAAAACAGATGAAGAACAACTTTGTGATCAGAGGCATATGAAAGAACTGTGGGAAGAAAAGGGATGTTACAGATGCTATGAAGATCCTGATGAATGATCACATTATGATTCCGACAGAGAAATATGAAAGTGGGAAGAAGGGTGGAGGAGAGAAGAAGGGAGTATTAGTAATCTTAGAAAGTTATTTATACTGCTTGGTACAATTGAAAATGTATTTCCAATCTTTGGATCTTTCTGATCTCTTCCAATCTACTACATTCCAAGTACTTCCAACCCAAAATTTGCTTTGCAAGACAACAAAAGACAGCATAAAAGATTCTGGTTTGTTCAGCAAGTTTTTACATAAAGGCCAATGACTGAACACAGAGCAAATCAAAACTGATTGAAGAACACTCATGTACATCATAAGTGTTTCAGGGCCAGTTAATACTTAGCATGGCCCATCTGACGGAACAGAATGAGAATAAATCGCTGCACTCATGATCAGTTTGGGAATTAAAGGGTCTTCCACCTGTTATAAATTCTGCATTTCTTTTGCTGTGTTTGCAGTTTCTAACAAGAATTACACCAAAAATGATGGGCAACTTTTTGAAATATTTTTTCTTTGTTGAAAAAAAATGAGGCAAATGATCAGATAATAAATTGCATTTTTCATATGCAGAGGGAATCAGTTTCTGTAGAGAGTTCATCACATAGAGTGAAGCATGTTAATGAAGTATGAGGAATGAAAAATCCCTGTCACAGGAACTGAAGCACTTTCTGAGGTTTAACAATATATTCTTAGCAATACATTCTTAATCTGTAAATGTCTTGATTGAAGAGGTAGGAAGGTTAGACTGGATAGGTGGTAATTGGCTCCCACTCTATTAGCCTAGTAATTCAGAACTAGAACACTAACCTTTTCAAGAAATGTACTTTTTTTCTAAAACATAATCCTTTTTGTATATTTGTACCTCCTCAATATTTGGGTTTTTTTTCCTCATCCTTTTAAGCATGAGGAAAAAAAAACCAAACCCAAAAACATTCCAAATATACTGACATCAAATGCACAAATTTCAGATGTGATGAGGTCAGGTTCAATCCCCTGATTTGTAGAAATGGGGGACAAGAAACTGTCTTCACTCCTTCACAGCATCACAGAATCATCAAGTTGGAAGAGAACTTCAAGACCAGCTTGTCCAACTGTCATCCCCACACCACCATAACTACCCCTAAACCATATCCCCAAGTGCCACATCCAGACACCTCTTGAACACTTCCAGAGACAGTGACTCTATTACCTCCCTGGGCAAATTATTCCAGTGCCAAACCACTCATTAAGTGATCTTTTTTCCCCCAATCTCTAATCTGAACCTCCTCTTGTGCAATTTAAGGCCAAATCCAATCCCAAAGCATTGGGATTTTTCACTTAAAAATCTCTAGCTTCCTAGAGTGATGTCCTCACCAAGAGGTTAGACATGAACACGGTCATAAAAGGATTTGAAACACAAACACTTAGTTGTTTTCTTGGAAACCTCCAATAGTTTTGGTTTTGTTCCAGTGTAGAAGAAAATCACATGTCATAACCACGGACAGTTGCTGCTTACTGGAAGTGCTGTCTTTAGTAATTTCTACTTTAGTAATGCACACCCTGCACAGGAGGGACACAGCATCAGAGTTTGGTCAATTTAGACAGTGAGAAAAAGAATCAAATAAGCTGCATCTTCCCTTCAGCCCTCCTCCTTCTATCTTCTGATAAGCATGTACACTCCTACATGCATGATACAGGAGAAATGCATCCCAAACATAGCTATTTTCAACCTGGCTTATCCTGTCCTGTAATTTGTTTGCTTTCATTTTCCTTTTTTTTTTTAATAAATTAATAATCTTGGTAACTTTATTTTAACAGCTGATATAAATATCATTGGAAGGCTCGTGGTAGGTAAGCATATGAACCAGCTAATAAGATCTTTCAAAAGCTTACTTTGTTTCAAGGCATGACAATTCATGAAACTGCTTATATAAAACCTTAAAGATTTGAGTGCTTAATTAGGTGAAATGTAGTCACAGTATTTAAGATAAAATCCTGCCACATTCACTCAGTGAAAAGCGTCTGATTTCACAAACTCTTTTAAGAATGATTTTTTTGCGAGAAGCTACTATTTTGTGTACGTAACAGCTCTCTATCTTAGCTATGAATTATGGTGTTGTGCACAACTGAGATCTGCATAAACTAATGACACAAATGATCAATTTCCTTCTAAATTCTAACCCTAGTATATTTGATCACAGGACAAAGATCCCACTTTGCCTGAGTAAAAATATACACAACAACTGTAAGTCACTCTACAACTAAACATTTTTCTTATACTGCTTGTAAAATTAATATCTCAGAGTTTGAAGTCTGATGGATTCCCTCACACTGGGTAATGACTTACTATCCAAGAAGCTGCACTGATTTAATGGATTACTGATGGCCCAAATAGTAATGCTAATACCACATAATGATGAGTCATAGACCTCCCTGAACTAATTCATTAGACATCTATTTTTGAGACATTTCTGTTTTCATAGTTTCAAACATCTCTCCACAGGACTAAAGGCTGACTTCAAAAAGTAATTAAATACTTGTAGTTAGAGTTCTAACAATATCCAGTAACTGGAATCCTCATAAGATTTTGCAGCACTGAGCACAGTGCTATTCAGCATGTCACAATTTTAAAATCTGACTCTTGCCAGATTTGTCTATTTTTCTTCAGAATTACTGCAGCTTTATTTTCTAGAATTTTTTTCTATGAAAAATGCTTATTCCTTTTATACAATTGTTGTATAGGTAAAGTGTAGCACAGACACACAAAAGGATAAAAAATATATCTCCGAAGAATTATTTGTGCAAAAGCATGAGAACATCAATAAGCACAGACATGCCCTGGAGACACTCCCACAAACTAATGCTGAGACACAGGTGTGTGAGCACACAAGAACCTCACCATTCTTCTTTGCAGTCCTGCTTAGATTTGAAAGCAACACAATAAAAACTCCCATCTCTTTTTCTTCTCTAAGTATTAAAAGAAGAATAGTGGAGGTCTCATTAGCTAAGCTAGCTAAAGTAAGCATGAATAAGAACTGTGTAGCTGAAAGTCCTCTGTTTCTGCTGTTCTTGAAACAACACTTCTGTCTGATTCTGGATAATGGGCTTTTAATAAAAATATCCACCAAAGGAAAACAATTAAACAATACATAAAGCACCAGGGTGCAATCTAGTGGTTCTGTTACAGTCTGGAGCTGTTCCAGCAGAGAACATGTGGATATTTTTTACAGGCTGCAGTGTAGTTCTCAAAAGTTATTATAAAGCAAAAAAATTTAAATTGGGACTGGACATCTATAAAATCATTCAGTGTTGCTGTAGGACTTTTTATTCTGACCTGAAATTTACCTTCATGTAAAGACCACAGATATTTTGACTTTTAGGGTAAAAGTATCTTCTCCACTCTTGTTGCTTTTAATTTCTTCCAGGATGTTTTTGGTGATATTTCTCAACTTTTCCATTGACGCATTTGACATTATGGCAATACTTTATCCATACACCTCTATTCTTTCATCTTTCTGGCTTAACAAAAACTGGAAAATGGTTATATTGGAAAAGAGTTCAGATACTTTCCAGTACTTTGAAACTATAGACCATGTATGGGTTGGGGTTTTAATCAAATAGTTTTTAACCTGAAACACATAAACCTGACACATGCCATATTTTATTATCCTTTCTCTTCCACCCCCTACTCTGCCATGTCAATAAAAGAAACTGTGCATCTGTAGAAAAGTAAGCCAACACTAATTAATTTCTATAATGAATGGTTTCACTTTTGTAGTTCCAGTGAATTAAAGGAGCACCATATACAGTTTTAAAAATCCTGGTACAGTAAAGGTGAAAATTTAGGGTATTTCAGTCAGAAGAAGTTAGATTTTCCAAATAAAAGTAAAGTAGGAAGAACAAGAGGTTGCAGGTTATAAACACTGTTGCCAGTTTTAGTTTTATGGTGAACTTTGAAGTATAACAAAATGCTGAAAAGCTGTTTATACCGCTGTTTCAAATGCTTTTAACTCTGCCTCTCCATTTCCTAAGGACTCAATGCTCAAAACATTTGTCAAGAAAAAAAAAGCATGAAAATTTACCACTGTTACAAAACCTTTGTTACCACACTCAAAAAAAATATTCTAAAGCCACAAATCATCAGGACTATTGAATGTTTACATATGAAACTTAGAGCAGATTTAAAAATTATTCCAAACAGATTTCTACCTTCTTCAAACTTCTTCAAAAGAAACTGCTCAGGCACTCCTAAGTTATCTTTCTATAGCTGTTTGGTACATCTTTATTTGAATTCTCTATAGCAGAAGGGAAAAGAGAAACATCTCTGGTTCAAATGAGAATCTTTTAAAGACACCTGGTAGAAGTGACAAGGTCAGAAATCTTAAAATGATTGAAACTGTAACTTATAACTGCAAAATGCTAAGGGTGTCTGAAATCAAATTATATACATCCATACAGAAACCATTGTCTAGATTTCCTAGAGCTTCCATGATTGTGTTCTGTTCAGCCACATTATTCTTCCTAAATGCATTGCCCTTGACAATGCAGAAGGACTGTGGATAACCAGCAGTCTCAATAATGTCCACCTCCATTTGGATAAATCATTATCTGCCTGTCATACATGACTCAGATTCTGCCTCCCTCTATACACAGTAAAATGCTGAACGTGTTTCTGCCAACAAATAGATGAGAAATAGCTATATTTGAGATAACCTTCAGCAGTTGTTACAAAGCAATATATTGAGAAATAAGTAATTAGTTTCCATTAGTAAAGATAAGGATGGCTTTTTGTTAGTCTGAGGCTACTGTGAATAGACTTTACTGATAATACAATAGGTTAAAATTCTGAAGATGCTACTGGAGTTTACGTCTCCAGTCCTTTCATCGACTCATGAGGCTGAGTAACTAAATTGCTTTCTTTTTTTAACTCCTCCCATGCTTTTGTCTTTTTATCTCTCTGAAGAGATATCAAACATTATCAAACATTTGAATCAGAAACTTAGACTTATTGTAGTTTTTAGACCTCATCTAGTATAACATAGCTTCAGCAGCAGCCTCTGGAAATTACAGTCATAAAAAATTAATAGCATTAAGTTATGGGTATCAAGAATCATTGTTTAAAAGAACTTTATGCTTAAACTCTATTCTTGGTGCAATTCATCAAACATCACAATACAGCACTTAGCTATGACTCACTTTCAATAGTTAGGTACAGCTAGGAAAAAATGTTGATTTTCGTCTTCCACATTCTTTTGTTATGTTTACCAGAAACCAAAGTTTCTACTCAGACAGTTATACAACATTGCAGAGCAGTGATGCCAAAGACAGCCATAATAATATTCAAAATCATATAAATCGATGGTTCGCCCTCATGTGGTGTATTTTGCTCATTTCCAGAAAATAGCCAAACCTCAGCAATGAGCAATTAAAGTGATTTGGCAACGGAACACACTTCTAAATGAAGAGAGATTGAAAAAGACCAGAAATATAGTATTTTGAGAGAAGAAAAATAGGAAAGGACAGGACACAGATCATACAAATGTATTTAAAGTAATAAATGTGGATAGGCAAGAATGTGAGTTTCATCTACACATGTAATATATAAACAAGTGGACATTTAATGAAAGTAGAAGACTAGTGATTTGAGCTAAAACAAAGAATTTTTGTTTTTCAGACACACATACTTAAGAACATGAAATTCAATACCAACAGGATAAATGAAACTTCTTAAAGTTATCTCAAATTTCTTAGTCAACAAAAAGTTTTAAAAGTAAAATGTACAGGAAAATTAAATTAATAAATAAAAATACATGTTATGTTACTTCTATTAAAAAAACAGTGCATATATAGCAATATAGTGTTATTCTTAGCATTTATGAGTTAAATGCTAACATAAATAACAAAGAAAAACTAGTCAATATCTATGCTGAAACAGAGTTAACAAGGACAATATATATGAAAACATCGAAAGTACTTTTACAAAGTTTTTCATTTGAAACGTCAAAATTAAATGTCATGTGATCTCGAAATGCAAAACTATGGAAAAAAACAAATGGTATACATCAATGCAATGTTTCAAATGAACTTAACTGTGACCTGTATGGCCACAAGATGACAAGGAATATTTTTGTTAATATTTTTGAGCACAGACTGGAATGCAGACAGTTTTAAACAGATTTATTTTCTCCCAAAACAAGCACTAAGAACTACAAGACAGGATGAATATTTTCTGAACACCTTTGTTTTCTTTCATTTTTACATTTTAACACATGTAATTTCAACCATGATTTTAATTTTGAACTTTGCTTAAAATTATATTTTGGGGTAATTACAAATGTATTTTAAATTAAATCATGGATATAGTTAATCCTTAACTCTGCCCTATTGCCACCTATTTCTTTTGAATTTGCTCCCCTCCTTAAATTGAAATCAAACATGTGACTGCTAAAAGATAATATAATCATGAGCTATTTCTAATCATTCCAAGAATCACACACACATACATGTTTCATTTTATGCAAGCTTTTATAGTCAGGTTCATTAATATGCTGTGGCTGTTTTATGCTACTCTGGAGCAGTGCAAAGCAGCCAGAACATACTGGCTGGTTCAGCTAAATTTACAACGCCTTTGTTGAATAAAAGCAGTGCAAAGCAGTTGGAAGGCACAGCCCAGTTTCCTTCTGTCTGTTGCTTCTCCTTCACTCTTCTGAACACTCTCATTTGTTTCCATCGCCTCCTGCATCTTCTGTACTCCACTCTACAGAAACACATCTCTCCTGTCCCCTGCAAACTCCAAGCACACACATAGACATATGTGCATATACAACACAGACCTGAGCCTCTTTCTGCTGCCTGCTTTACTGAGCACATCTGGTGTAATGTGGAGCTTATGAAAATAATTATTTGAACATTACTAGTCAACCATTGCTCTTATTTTTTTTCTAGAACTGTTGGTAGAAGAGAGTGGATTACATCCTCATAAACTCGAGTGTAAAATCATCCTCTTAGAAAACAGCCACCATCTCCTTTGGCTTTCAAAGAGATTAAAGCAAATTTAACCTGAATAGGTGTAAGTAAATGATGAAACAAATTCTCTAGAGGGATACTTCAGAGCTTAAAAATAATGGAAAAGAGCTGTGCATTTTTGTTATCTTAGGAGAAAATAAGAGATGCTTGTCCTTTAGAAAAATGTCATTAGTTCAAAGATTTTTGTAGCTAGGCCAGTTCCTTAACTATGGTAAACATCAAACAACACTTTTCTGGCAAAATTAAATGGCATAGTGATTTGATTACTGCGAGTATTGTCCATTCTATAGAAATTTCTCTATCCTACATTTTCTACTACCTCCTTGTAGTTAACACAAGCAAACATATCTTCTTAGTAGAAATAGAAAGAAATTAAAACATCTTTTATAACTGAAGGAGCATTCTTCATCTTCAAATTGGCTACAGCCACTTAAATTTGATTTTGCAATAGAGTTAGTTCAAAAATATAATAAACTTTTCATGTAGCACTGAAATCAAAATGGCAGACACAAACCAGCACCGTAATTTTTCCTGTTTCCCACTACAGTCCCAGTGTAGCCACTCACTCAGCATGCCTTTGAAGTGATTACTTTGTGTTCAAATTTTTCTGCATTTTTCACACATGAAAGTTGTTTTTTCCTGAAGAAACAGACACATTTTCTCAAACTGTTTGGAGGAAGAGTGAGGTGGAATATTATTCAGTCCTAAAAAGTCTTACATAGAGTAGATTTGTCTAGGTATTTATGAAGGGGGAAATAACTAGCATTCTGCTACCTGCATATATATATGTATGTGTATAAATGCTTCTATAAATATATTCTGACCTAAAACCAACGTACCTGATATCAAGTACATAGTCATATATAATACCTGGTTATGAGCTGAACTCGAGAGACAGAAAAAAAGCCTTGGTCTCTTTTTCTGTGGACATTATCATTCAGAACGATCTCTGCTGTGAAATTTGACAGTCAATCAAGTAATAACGAGCTACCTAGTGTCAAGGCTGGTGACACTTCAAATATGTGCTCAGTGCAATTCTAGGATGAAATTAGGGCTCTTCTGGTGAGAAAGTGAAAGCTATGTGCACCCCCTGGGGAGTTTTAGATTATTTTAATGCAAATTTCTCAGTTCCTAAGAACTCAAAGGATTAGGCCCTGGAGCCAGCCAGTGAGCAGGAAGCCTTGGCTTCTCTCCAAACAGTCTCCACCCATCTGCAAACTTTTCACACCTTGGTTATGTTAGAGAGAACCTTCACCAGTATACACTCCTGCCTTCACTAGGGGATGAATACTGCCCAACCTCTCTGGTAGGTATAAAAAGAAAAATCTCTCAATTTTTCCCTTATTTTTCTCTTAAGACTGAGGATGTTCAAAATTTGCTCCACACCTTAGTTTGGACCTTGTCTTAGTCTTTCTATAAAAGCATGTAATCTAATATAAAAAACCAAATCACATTTTTCTGTCTCTGCGACTCACTTATTTTCTTAAAAAATGACGACTTGTAGACGGAAACTCCAGAACAACAGCTGATTTGTTGGGAGAGCGTGGCAATTCTTCTATTGATTTTCTGGATTTTTCTGGACTCTTGCCAGTCTGCTCTCTCACAATTCTGTTCTTGCCAGACTGAGAACTTAGGCTGCATCATAATAGCAAGGATGGATTCTGGCCCACAGATAAAGTGTCTCTTTACTAGAGCTGTAAATCTACCTACCACTCAGACCAGATCTACAGAAACAACTACCTAGTCTATCCTAAGTAATTCACAAATTTTAGTATCCATCCTTCTAAGTTCCATGTTGTTTGCTTCAATGATCCTCATTCAAAACTGCCATACCAGCCATACTAAATCCATGTCAGCACGAACTACAGAGGGCACAAAGATGTGACCAGGTCAAAAGGAGCTGGAGAGTGTAGGGAAACATTTCCTGTTGTTGCTTGGGGAAAAACATTCACATTCAGTACAACATTAATCAGAAAGTTAAATGAATGCATTTAAAATAGCAACATTAAATTTACTTGCCTTAAAAAAATACAGTTAAGTTTATGTCTTCATATAATTAGTCAGAGTGTAGTAAGTTACATGAATTTTATTTTCCTGAATTGTGCTGCTTTGCTTAGGAACAGAGACTGAAATTCCCTCTAACTCTGAAGCAGAGTAATAGGCATAGAAGCAATACTAGCAGCTCCAAACAATTTCCTAGTGTGCCTTAAAATAGAAGTGTGAAGTACGTATTTGTAAATGCACTATTAAGCCCAGGTATTTGTCATCAGGATAGCAGGGGTACCAATTGTAGTTACAGTCTCAGTATGTGAGTCTTCTGTTGCATAAACTGGGACCACCATTCTCAGCATAATTAGATGGACACATTACCTATATCATTAGTGGGACAGTTTGGATCCAAACCAAGAATGTTGGGGCGGAAATACCAGAGATATTAGTATCAGACACTAATACCAGTGATTTGAACCATCCAGTTCCTTAACTCACATAAAAAATCTCATGGAAATATAGGAAATATCTTGGAAAGAGCTTGAGGCACTACTGAGTGTAGAAAATTTGGAGCCCTCCACTTACAATTTGTTTAGACTCTTTAAATACAGACAAATGTAAATAAAATTAAAACTTTTTCCACAATAACAGTTGGATATTGTAAATGTGTTAAAATGTTTCTCTGACTAGGGCTTAGACTGATTTCAGGTTATGTTGTTTATTAGAAACTCTGTATATTATTTCATGGGCTGCACAGAAGTTCTTTGGAAAAAAAACAAAAAACACACACACAAAAACCTCAACAAACAAAACAAGAGTTTCGTGGATTTTTGGGGTGTATTCTCAATAAAGTATAGTCAAAACTTGTAAAAGGTAATTGCACTACTTCAACCTAAATGTCTTAAAAGAGAACAGAGATATACATTGGTTTTCTCATTGCCTTTCTTGCATATCATTCTCCTTTAAATGGAACTCCTTTCCAGAGGTGTAGCATTTGCCCAAATTTAAAAGATGAACCCTTCACCTTCCCTAAACTTCACTAAACCCTTCTGCTGGATTGCTTTACAGTGAAAGAAATGGTGTATGTAAGATGGGACACTGAAACTCTAAAAAGATAGTGGTTTGGACTGTTCTTATCTCCTCTGTTCCCATGAAAATAAGACTTAATAGATTATGAAGCATCAACTATGAAGGAATAAAATTTCATTTATGAACAAGCTATTGAGAATATTCATTATGAGTGAGCAAAGAGAAATACAGCATGCAACATTTCCTATCATTCTTATTGCACTATGTCAAAATTATTTACTTTTAATTAAATAGCACTTTACTGCAATTTGTAGGAAAAAAAAACTAATTGTCAAATCCGTGAGCATCATAATGAGTCTGTTAAGTGAATGAAGAACACTGGAATTGGACCATACTTTATATTGCTTTCTGTCTGCTCTACTGGCATGTAACTGCAATCAATGTGAACGTGAACAGTAATTTTCTTCTGCCTGGTATAAATACTTACATTTAAAATTTATGGTAGAGAAGTAAGCAAACTCAAAGTAATTTTACTGGCATGGCATAATAACAAAAACACAACTGACCAATTAAATAATTAGAATTCTTTTTTGTTGATTCTGCATGGATGATCACAACGATTAAATTACCCATTTTTTAATTTACTAAACTCTCGTATCCTGGGATACCAGGATTAATTTAGTTTCACCATGGATTATTCTCCTGACTTTCAATATTACATTAGCTCTTATTCATGTGCTTTTGTTCTACAAATAGTTTTCAGAACTCTAAATGGTACCAACCTGAATGCTGTGAGATACTCAACATCACCCATAGGAGGATCCAAGCCACCTGTCCAAGCAATATTTATGTTATACCCTTCTCCAGGGCCACTTCCAACCTGAAAAATAGAAATAAAATGCCAAAAAGAGAAAAAGAGGAAAAAGGAAGAGGGAAATAGAGAGGGAAAGGCGAGAAGAATTTTCTCAAATGTGCTTTAGAAACAAACATCAAACAACATGTCAGATCAGCCTTGTTTGACAAGGACTGCTCTGGGTTATGCACTTGTTCTCCACTGGTCCCCTGTTCCCAGTGGACAATTTGGTAATCTGGTGTAATTTAAAGAACCAGAGAAGGACAAGAAAATTAGGGGTAATCATGCAATGCAATTACCTGAAAGATACAAATAAAAATGGGGCTCTAAAGAAATAAACCTAACCTCATTTGGGGCTCCACTGCCGGGGAAGAAGTTGCCTTCATCATAGCGATGGAGGGAAACATACAGGATGCTGGGGTCAGCATAAAAAGCCTGCTGTGTACCGTTGCCATGGTGAACATCCTAAAGGAGAAAGAAAACAGATGACAAATGTAATAATGTCCAACTCAGGGTAGAGAGCTCAGTTCTGCTTTCTAATACACCCCCCTCCTCTCTCTCTCTCCCAGTTTCTCTCCCTCTCCCTTGCCCTCCTTTTGTCTTTCCCTTTCCCCCTCCCTTCACCACCCCATACTTCCTGAACTTTCAGGCAAATTACTCTTTAATGCACTCATTTTTTAAACTGGCTTCTAAAAATCAGGAAACCATAGCGAGCATGCCCTGGAGACTCCAGATGAGCAGTCATTGAGAAATCCCAGTCCTTTTGTACAATTAGATATTTATACACCGGCTCTTTGTACTCCTTGCCTCAGTGATGGAATCTAGCATCCTGTTTTATGGAGGAATTTTATGACTTATTAACTGCCAACAGTTCATAACCCCTCAGGCTTAATTAACTAGCCTCATTGGCCTCTGAAGAAAGACTAATGTTTAAACTACAAACTAGTATTTTGCAGAAGGATCTATGGTTTACAGAGCTTTTTCACAATTCTTGACAGAACACTAAACATAAGAGTATTCATTGATTTGCCAAGTTCCACTATTGAGGTCAAAGGCTCTGCGACCAGCTGAGTAAATTGGCTTTCTTGAAACATTCAGTTCAGCTCAGTCCCTCAGCAGTTAGATCCACATCAAAAGAGATGCCAGATGCAGAAAGGACTTCATACTTCATTTTTGCAAAATCATGACGGCAACAGTTGAAGACATAGGAATATGATCTCATTAGCTATTAAATCATCTGCCAGATAGGATGGTGCCTTCCACAATCAAGGAGTGACCTTGGCCAGTCTCCATATTTCAAACATTATATAATGACAGTGAATAAAATTCGGTCATTAAATAAAATGCTGACAAAGAAATGCTGACAGCATATCTATATAACAAAGGCGGATGATACAGACATTTCCTTTTTTTAGTTTGTTTTCACAGTTCACTACTATTCTATGTGGTTAGACGCACAATTTTACAAATGAAAATAGAAAATCCACTTGCCTTTTAGTAAAAGTAAAAAAAACACCAAAAACCAAAAACAAAACAAGAAATGTTTCCTCACTGGCATTTCTAAGAAGCTGAAAAGTTATAGATATTATTTATTTTCCTCCTTTAAGCCATCCCTTTGAAATTTCTGATTTAGAAAATTAAGGGGGACAGACAAAGTATGCTGAATGGCAACACTGTCACTGTCACCCAGTCTGTATTTATTTTACAAATGTTATAAGGTCTAAATCCAATTTAGTGTCTGCCAAACAGAAGTCACATTCTCCTCACTACACCTACTCCAGGAAGGCTCAAGTTATACCTCAAGGTGTGCACTGCCAGTAGCACAGCAAGCACTGAACATTGCTTGTCCTCCTTGCCAGCTGAAGCAGCCCATGAGTTTCACCCAAATTGTTCAGAACTCTACATTGATTGAATCCTACTTGTACTGCATTGTGCTTGACTTGGACCTCCTCTGGGACCTCTGTAGGATAGTATTATAAGAGTTTCTTTTCTTTTCTATGTTGAAAGTACTTCAAACAACATGAGGATGGAGTTACAGCCCAATTGTGACTTAATGCCAAGGTTAAATGTAACACATGAGATGTGCAAAGGAGAACACATTGGTATGAGGCTGTTGAAGATTTCAAGGCAGCCAGTGTAGTGTTAGATGGTTCTGACTGGCAAATGAAGTAAAATCTGGCATGCAGATTAATCCCAGAATCCCATTTAGTCTTCAGCTGTGACAGAGTTAATTGGTTTACTCCAAAATGGACTCAAATCCTGCTAGCATAACTGCAAGTATGGAATGAGGATTTCAACAACCTGACAAGCTATGCTGAGCACACAGATAGACCTGCAGGGACACAGTAGGACTTCACGTTGTTATTTTAATTAGTCTCTGTTTTCCATACATATTTGGGGCTTTAGATATATTCTTGCTGTAAGTTTCCGAAACAGGATGAGAAATGTTAAAGGGGCATAGAGAGATCTTTTTTCCTTATTACTTTTTATTACTATTCAAATCTCAAAGCTAGCTTTCTTGTCTAAATTTTAATTCCATTAAGAGCTCTTTTTTGAAGAGCAGTAACTTCTCTGATTAGACAAAAGAATGTGTTCTTTAAGACTGCGGATATTAGCATGTGGGAAATTAGTTCATATTCTGCCCTTTGTAGATCAAATGTATTAATAGTATATAACTCAGTTCAAAACCAGAGATTTATGCAAATGGCGGAATGAGGAAAAAATCCTGTCAGATAGGTATTTTATTTTACTGTATAAATAGATATAAATAGATGAAGGGAAGACTGACGATTAAAAAGTTCAGAATTTAGATATGAAGACATGTAGCAGCTATGTAGACTACACTTAATTTGTAACTAGAGTACGCTTTAGTGTGTGGGATTGGATATTACTTTTTAATATTTATATTGTAGTAACATGTATAGCTACCAACTTGCATGGGGTCCTGCTGTTCTAGTCACTATCAAAATACAGTCTTAAAGGTTAATTTCAAGTCTAACATCTGTAATTCCATTCTTTCTTTCAGATGCCCCAAACTCAGTTGGTGGGAATAAAGACATCACTATTAACTTGTTCATTCATTCAGTTTGGCCTGTGATTTATCCATAGTTTGCATGCATAAGAAGTTTTCCATATGAATTTTTGTACATCATTGCTGTGACCATGGAGCAGACTAGGGACTGGACTGCAACTGCTCCAGGAATTAAGTCATCTGTATCAGCCATATATTTCTTCCTTTTCACCCGCTGAGTTATTCTGGTCAATGGGACAGTTGCAGAAAGGCTGAAAATTCCCTATCTACTTTCCTGAGTAAAGATAGGCAGCTTCACAGGTAATCATTTGAAGAGGTAATGATTTGCACATTTAATCGTGCCTTGAAAAACTGAAGCTGAATCTCTAAGCGCTTATTGGCTAAGTATGTCAAAGGGAAGTGTTTTCTTTTCCCAACAAGGCAAATGTAACATTTACAGGCAAAAAGACTTAAAACCATTCATAAACTTTGAGTAGGCTTTCCCTATTAAAAAATGAGAATAAACAGAGAGTTCATTTTTGGCCGGAATTTGCAGCAATGAACTAAAAGATTCAAGTCAGCAAACAGACATAACATACAGTAGAAGTGAAATTTTCAGTAAAAATAGTTTCTGGCAGGTTATAATTATGCTTCTAAATGACAGTAGAACAATCTGAGAAATATTTGAAAAACATTCTAAGAATATTTAATCTACACATATACTTAGTCTACCACTCATTTTTCACTTACCATTCCTTCTCCCACACTCCCCCTTTCTCTGCTTCTCCTGAACAGTCAGTACGCATGTTTAACTGAATAAAAGTGCTAGATGGTAAGGCCATGACTCCACAATAAGATTTAATTATGAGTGCAGATATGAACAAGATTTAGACTATTAAGCCCTGCACTTCAAAAACCCTTTAACATATTTTGTCCTTAAATCTTTTATCACCTGCAAAAATTAATTAAGTGCAGATGTAACAGGGTAGGTTTTGATGCCAGGGTTCATTTCCTGTCTATGCTTTGTCAGACACCCTATTACACCTCGTCATGAACTGTAGGAAAACAAAAATGGTGCTCATAAATCAGCATTCAACTTTCCTTGGGCTGTGCATTGGGCTGATCCTTTAAGTGCAAGGCAGAGCTCCAATTCATTATTCATGAAAATAATATAGCCAACATGCCAAATGTCATCTGCATTTAAATAATCCATTTGTTAAACGTATTAAGTATTGTGTAAGAATGCTTTCTATTAAAATACAAGACTAATCCAATGAAGCGGATTTTTAATCACATAGCTTTTCTTCAGGGAACTACCAAATCCTGGCTTACATGACTAGAAAACTTCTTGGGGGGAATGACCTGTTGATGTTTTTAATATTATCAAAGTTACATAAGTCAAATCATTGCGAACTGGGGAGAGTGGTCAATTTTGTTACCAATGCAACAACATTCTTTATAGAATATCTGACTACTTAAAGTTTCTATTCTGTAGGGAAAAGTAAACTTGAGTTCTGTAGGGTTATTTTAACAGTGGAAGTATCAATTCATTTAAGGACCATAAAAGTCGCCCTGATCTGTGCCTTCTTCTCATTAAATTGCAGTTAACACCATTAAAGTGGAACATAGATGTTTATAGCTTCAGTACTGCCATCCTGGCTTTAATGAGTTCCCAAAATCAGAAAAAATGCACACCTTTATTACTTGTAGGTATTAAAAGCAGGAAAGTCGGACTTATAAATACAAATTCACGATCTTTCATCTAGATGCACTGCAAGTGTGGTGCTTGCCAAGAATACATACCAGATCTACAATCAATATCTTGCCTATATTTAGCTTGTCTCTCAAGTATTTGGCAGTAATTGCAATCGAATTAAAAAAGCAGAACCCCCTGTGGAATAGAGAAGAACAGAAATAAGAAAGCAAATCAGTCAGGAAAACAGCTATAAATAATGTTCAGAGCATTTTTAAAAATGCTATATGATCTCTGAGGCCATAAATCTGCTTCTGGGAGTACCTAGAAAGCCTTTTCAGTCATCTGCTAACAATTACAGTTCTTCAGAGACATGCACAATGCAGGTGATTGCCAGTAACCTTAGTGCTCCAAGATGGGCAATATTCCCTGGTACTTACATGGCTGTTGATTCTTCAGCATGATGGCCTGGGGGCCTTACAACAGCAAAGCCATTCTGTAAGAACAAGATAGGTTTTCAATTATCAGCTTAAAAAAATACTCAACTCAGAGCAAAACAGAGCAGCAGGCAGATGGGATTGAAATCTATTAGAGCCTCTTGAGCACTTTTTCTAATCAGTCCCCCTTCCACAGTACTGCCAGAAATAATACAGTTGAGAACAGTAGCAAATAAATTTCTATAAATACACACATGCACATACATACACACAAAACATGATCTAAAGAGGAGGAAAAAGGCAGAATGAAAAAGCCCTGTTATGAATCCTGCTGTTTAGAGCTCACATTTAAAACAAAGGTCATCTAGGATCATGCAATCTTAATTTGCTCCATCTTGAGATGCTTCAGAAATAAAAGTACCTTAAGGTATATATTTTACATGACTAGGCATTGTTGACCTTACCCCTGTATAGACTAAATGATAAATTCAGAAACCCCCCCACACGTATAATTTCTAACAGTAGAAAAAGGATGACAATGAACATCCCATATTTCTGCAAACCATAAATTACACTTAGGAACCTGCCATGCTTGCAAGTTAATAGATTCCCTGAAGTAAATTTCTAACACACTTTTTGGAACTGTGTATACATTTCATTAAGTACAGCACTGAAGATAAAAAGAAAAATGAAATTTCCACCCTTCCAGTGTGGGTATGGTAAATGGGAAAATGTAGAAGTGGTGGCAAGGTAGCTCTATTCAGAAAGTCAGATTATATATTCAAGAAGCAGTGTCTCATAAGGTCATGTATTATATCAAATATATCTTACAACAGTTAGATTCAGGAGAAACAGCACTGCTTCACAGTATTTCCTCTTTATTTCAACTACCCAAGATGGTCCTTCTATTCAGCTATATATATGCCATCAAACTAATGACAATTACCATATACATAAAAATAAGAAATTATAATTATCTGTACATAAGATATCTGCCCAACTTGTATTTTCACACAACTCCACACAAACAATAGATGTGTATGTATGCCTACATGACCAATCAAGCATTGTATTTTCAGAGAGGAGGGGACAGGAAGAAAAAGGCTGGAATACTTCTGTATTTTAATAATCAGTATTAAAGTATTCCAGTTCAATATACTAAAACTTGATAAATGTGTTTCAGCCTTCTCTTACCTGAAAAAACATAACAATCATTAAGCTTTCACTCACATTGGTGTAAATACAGAGGAACATGGCAGTTAATATCTACATTGGTTCCTGTGAAATCTGTTTATTTACAATCATATGAATGTGTGGTTTGTGTGTACCTGCGGAATTGTCTACCTATGTTGCTTCACTGGCAGTTATTTATAAATAAATACTACCATGTTGTCTTATTTAATTTGCTGCTAGATGTAATCCAAGCAGACAGCTGAAAAGTTTTGTGGAGCATGGCCAAAGTTCTATCAAAGTACAGTAAACTTAAATTACAATACCAAGGGAGTACATGTGTAACAGTGATTCTTCTCGCCACCATTTAAAGAATCTGAGGGATTTGACATCATGACTTATTTTGCATTGTGTCCACATTAAAAAAACAAACCCAAACAAAACACAACCACCCAACAATTAAAGGCACAAAAATCATATATGTTAGTATTCATGCAAGCATTCCTGGAGATGGGATATAAATTGCCTATAGACCAAGCACACCAGAAAAAAAAAAAAGGCATTGTGGACTGCACTAATTTGCAGAACTAAACCAGCTTTAGACTCTCAGCTAAAACTGTATTCTCTACCCTTCTGAGGGTTTTTTAACATTTCCTTATCACACAAAAATATGACCTAGAGAAGAATTTGGCGAAGAACTCATTTGTAGCATTTATGAAAAACCAAAGTATATTTATGCTGATGAATGTCCGGATAATGAGGTGAAAAAAGACTCAGCAAAGAGGGTATTACTAGAGAAAGAGCATGATGCTACCTGTATTTTGTTCTCTTGATATTTTTAGGGATTTGGAAAAAGTCCATGAAAGGCTTACAGCTGCCCCTGCTCAGTTAACAGCTCATTATCATCTAACTTTATCAGTATTCCCAAAAGATCAATATAATTAAGATGATTATCTCTAGGAGGATTTCATGTGGCAATATAGAGACAGAAAACATCAGCACTGCTGTTTTTGACAATATGACAGTTACAGTGTAGGCTTCTCATCTGTTCCCTTTGACAAGACTCTTTGGAAGCCCTGTTTTATTACATCTAGGTAATTTCTGAAATCAGAGCTTAGCTATTATAGTTCTCCATCAGAATGCAGGATATTCACAACAGCATCATGACCACTTTTTATGAGTTTTTACATCACGAAAAGTTCAGAATGCACATGGGAAATTTTCTTTTTAAAAAATATTGTGCATATGTTACACTGATGATAAAACATATAGTTGAATTATACCAAACACTGAAAACTAGTTACCATACAGAATTATTGGAAACTTTTGTGCAATTGATAAAACACTTAATTTCTCCTACTTTCAAACTCTGCATGAACACAGCATACATTAGTACAATGGAACATGATTTTTTTTTAATTTCGGCAATTTTAAATATCAGAGAGTGAGCTCAGTAGACAATAGACAGAAAGGCAAAAATCTGCTTTAAAGATAGAAAGACTAACACAGAGCAATATGTTGAAAATGAAGCCAACACATATAAATTCAAAGCGTTTTTGTACACAGCCTTATTTATACTAGGATACAGACACCTTTATAAGTAGACAGAACATTAAACTGACTGACAGACACAAACATTAGAAAAACAATTCATGTCTGTGCCATTATGTGATTACCTTTATTTAAATTTGAGGATTAAGAGTAAAGCCTGAATAGAGATATTCTAAAATCTGTGCCTGTTTGAACAACAAAGGAAGAGAAGTCTGCCCAGGCTCAGTTTACACAGAAGATCAACTGCAGATAAACCTGCTGAGTTGGACTGTTAATGAAAACTAAGAAAAATGTTAGTCTTTTTGCATAGTCAGCTAAGTATTTTCTTCTTTCATGACTCTAAATAGGTAGTTGGATGCCTGATTTCCAAAGAACAGAGGTGTACATCCTACTGTGGCCTTCTTGTCTTTGGTGGTCAAGTTAATCCCTTTCTGTAGAGTTCTTGGTTACAGTGGCCGTCTACATCATGCTTGGGCATCCACTGTGCCTCTCCATGAACCATTCCAAGACAAGTACTCAAGACAATACCATAACATGGGCGGGCAATCCAGGGCTTAGAACTGACCATCTATTGCAGAGTTCCACTGGTGCTTCTATTACATTACCTCCATGCAGGAGGTAAAACTAGATGCAGACAATTTTTCTCTAGGGCAATATGTGGTCATTGTGGCAAGGTGTGAATGATTTTTCCATTCACATGACAGTGAGGAGCTTGCTCTGCCTAGATTCCAAGTCAGGAACTCTATGGTCAGCCAGTTACTCTGTGTATCGTGAGAAACCTCACTGAGAAGCAGTGCATGCTAGTCTCACTGGTACTACACTAGTAAAATCATCTGGCTTTTTGTAAACTCCAAGAAAAGCCACTGCCATGCAAAAAGTAGCAATAAACCACAGCAGGTACTCCAAGAGCACTTATTGAAGTAGTAGAAGACTCAGGTTCAACTTCTTGAACAGGGGGATGAATTTGTAATTTTGTTTCCCACACCACTTTGTGTATTAAGATTATGTGGTCCATAAAATAGATATTGAGACACATCTTTTCAGTCTGTTTTCTAACAATAGGTCTGGAGTCATAGTCTTCCTCAGCTTTTATTCAAGCACAAAAATTGTTAATTATTATTAGAAATTGAAGGTCTTCTTGTATTTTAAGCTGTAAATCCCTGTATGAATGAGCAATGACATCTACACCATCTATTCAAGGGGCAATAGGCACTGAAAGAGCAGAGGCTTCATATGAAAAATCCCTTTTGCTGTGTGGGTGACCAAGCAATACAACAGCTTGCCCAGAGAAGTTGTAGAGTCTCCATTCCTGGAGATATACAAAAGCCATCTGGATATACACCTAGGCAACTAGCTCTGGGCAGCTCTATTTGAGCAAGGGAGGTGGAGCCAATGACCTCCTGAGGCCATTTCCAGCCTCACCTGTTCTGTGTATTTCACATGGAGACCAGGTAACTAACTGGAGGTCTGAATTCCACATTTGAAGCTCAACTTGCTCCTAAGGTTAGGTGTTGGAAGTTTTTAATTTCTACTCATCTAAATCCCTTACCCTGTCTCAGAGTTACCAGTGCTTAAACAATGCAGTCTTGGACACACACTTAATGGAAAAGTTCTATTTTTGCTTCAATGTGCACACGTTTCAGAATGAGAATTATACAGAAATGCATAATACATCATTACACAGAAGCTTATCAGTCTGTCCTGCCAGAATTTATATTCCCCGAGTTATTTATTTATTTATTTATTTATTTATATACTTTTATCCTTATAAAGTCATATAAAAAACCAATTTCTTTATATTTAAAACATGATCCATACAGTGGAGCTGACAGGTCTAATCCCTAAAGTGGCCTTAGTGCCACCTTTAATTCTGCCATCTCTGGTGTAGTCAAGTTGTACAATAACAAACACCAGGGCTGCCTACAAGAATCCGCTTGCAACTGGTACCAGGAAGAAGATAACCATATTCTTCCCTGTGCCACTTATGCTGCAACACAATCCCAAGCTATGCCATCCATCAGGGAGGGTAAGCATGAGAATGAGTGGTGTAAGGCTGAGGCAATCCTTGGGCACCTGTTTAGGGCAATTTTACAAGCTACTCATACAGCCAGAGCAGGAGTCAGCACTTGGCCCTGGGGGTCTACGAATGCAGTGAACAAGAACCTGTGATTTAAGAGAGCAGTATTAGCATGTAGATTTGCCAAGAAAACAGTAATGGACATGAGGGAATACTATTTTGTCTTGCAGAGGAAGCTAGTAGAGGCCAAGTACACAGAAATGGACATTAAACACTTAACTTTGATGGAAACAAAGAGTTCCCTGTCTGCCTTCCTGAAGGCCTAAGTGGATAGCATCAGAAAACACACATGAAAAGTTGGTGCTTGCAGACTAGCTTAGATACAACCATGATGGCCTGTTTAGCCACAGCTAGTGTTAACTATACTGGGAAAGAAAGCAGACAAAAGAGTTTTAGTACAGAGCGGTCATGGAGGTAAGCAATGTACCACACATATAATTAAAGTTGTCTGATTATATGAAATAATAACAGTCATTCAGCTATAAATATAACCATAATTGCTGGGATAGAATATCTAAGAGATGGTTTAATACAAAATTTTGCTATTTTTCTAACTTTATAAAAGTAAAGAATACAAACTACTACCTAAAAGATTTCACTGGCAATTTTGATTGAAGGCTTTTATCAATCATATCTTTAACAGTAGCAAAATAAGTATTCATTTCTTACTGTTTCTTACAAGCATGCATTGTTCAAAATGCTGTCGCTGGGTGTGGAAAAAATGCTTTTTTTTTTTTTATCACTTCGAATTTTTTTTCAAGCAAAGGGAGCTCTTTATAGGGCAGAGGGTGAGAAGGTAGAAGAAAGGGTAGGGAAGAGCTTGCAGGAGAAATACTGTCCAGGAGACACTTGGGTACTGAGCATGTTCCAGGCAAAGGAGATTTTTGTAGGCAACCAGAGAAGCTGTGTGGGATTTTGTGTTGTTCAGGCAGCCATGGAAATTTGCTAGCCTAAAGCTTTACCACAGGAAGGACATTATGGGACTAGGGAAACATTTGTTTTCTGCTCTTTTTGCTTATTTTATCTTTAGAATGATAATTTATTTTATTTTTTGTTGCAAGAAAACCTAGCAATAAAGCTGTGAAACATGGCTGAAAGATTTTTATTCAGAATACTTTTTAAACTAGAAAACTAAGAACTTGAGGGGAAGAGGAGGTTGATTAAGCTAATTCTGTTTATTCACTAGATTAGTACTACTTACCATATGATGATTCCTCCACAGCCCTGTGTGACAAAGGCCTTGAGAACAGTCAAAAACCAAGCTCATTTGAAATGAGAGTTTCAAGTTCAATTTAAGTCATCTATGGATTGTACAAAGACACTAGGGTAGCAACAACCAAATTCAGGAGGTTTACTTTGGTATTGATTCAACCTGACATATCAGAAAGAACAATCCCAGGAATGTATCAGATTCTGGTTCAGGGGAAACTCATTTCAATTGCTTTCGTTCTGTTAAATGACCCTCAGCTATCAACAGGGCAATTTTACATATGTGTATATGTGTGTGTGTTTGTGTGTGTGTGCGTGTGCACACTCATGTATGACAAGGTAGAAAAAAGGCTTTTGCTTCACTTGATTCCGCTGAAGTAGATATTGAAGACAGTCTCAGACCATGCTTTTAACTTATGTGCCTTTCTTCTTGAGTTTTCTTTTGAAAAATTGCTTCTTAATTCACTCGAACCTTTTTTCTTTTTTTTTTTAAGCAGGGAATAATCATTCAAATCCTAGCAGCTCCTGATAGTTTTTTGTGTAGGTCTCTTCTGTTTCAAGTTTGCCGAATTAAAAATATATGGCACTACATGTTTCTATCACAGAAAACAGTGCTACCATCACCAAGATTCACATATTTAAAAGATATACAAAGTAAACTAGACAGCAATCCTTATTATATGTTCTGTATTTAAAATACTTAATCCTACCTTATAATAGCACTGAAGGGGTCATCTGAGGCTGAAGAAAAATGTTTCAACAATGTTCCTTTGTATTTTCAACAGTTACAGGTCTGCTCTGGCAGTGAGTTATCTATGATGATGGAAAGTCATCTCCCACTGGGAGAATGACTCCCATCTCCCTTTTGCTAACTTCCCAAAAAGAGGCATTTATTAGGTATACTCTTTTTAAATTATATTTTTCACCTGTATAGTTTTTATTCCTGCCAATCAATTTAAAGACATTGAGGGACAGTCAGAGAAATGTACAAGTTGTTATCAGAAAATAAATTAAGACACATTTAATGTTCACAAAACAACATACAATAAAACAACTATTACAAGAACAAATAACATTTTGGAGGGCATTACTCAACAAAGTATCATTACTGCAAAATTATCATACTAACCTAGCTGAACTCCAGGTTTTTTAATGTAGTGTTAATAATTTCATAAACACCTAATATATGGCAACAAAACAGGTGGCAGCATCAAAGTCAATAATTTGGTTAACAAAATAAAAATATCAGCACCCTAAACTCTTTCAGGAAAAACAAAACCAACAATTTGACAAGCTAAGTCCTAAAGATAAGTTTCTTTGCAAGTTCTAGCAGTTACAAATGAAATCTCAAACTCAAAAGAGCACAGATGCAGAAATTCTCCTTATTTTTCTCCAAGACTTGTCTAACGTGTAGTTTGTACAACCTCTGTACTTGTCCAGTTGGGCAGCAGGAGGGACGTGCCTGCTATGTAGGACAGATGCAGAGAGGCAAGGGAAGAGTGTCCTGGTGCATAGCTGCCTGTGAGTCAAGTGGCACAACAGCAGGGAGGGGAGCTGAACTGAGCTGAGCATGCAACGAATGCAACGGAAGCGTCGGTGGGGAAATAAATGAGAAGGGAGGGCAGGACTGCACCTTACAGTGCCACATCCTGTGGCAATGAAAGAAATCAATGAGAGCCTTAGTAGACACTTCCAGGAAAGAAATGCTCTCCCTCTGCATCTTTTTGGGCCCTCTTTCTGAAGGCAAGGTCATTAAGTAGAGGCTAGAGACAATGATTTCCAGGTTCATGAGCTACACTGCATGCAAGAAATCATAGGCTGGGCACTACCTCTGTTCCTTCCACAAGCACTAGAGAATATATCATAGGACTTCTCTTATCTGATAAAATTATTTATTGGATATAGCTGTGGTGGAATTCTATTCACCTAGATCCACATACTCCCTTCTTCTAAAAATCTGTAGTCAGGCAGCAGAGTCTTGGAAGCTTTCTACATAAATCTGTTCGGGAAATGAGAAATTATCAAACATAGATACATAAAAACAGACAGACAGGAGAGGTGTGGCTCTGATTCCACATAACATAAATACTTCATGGTTCATCAGCAGCTTTCCTAATTATAAACAGCTCAAAAAAAGGTAACCTTCGTGCAATAATTAGGCTCATCTCCCACTGTAATATTGCCAAGAACGCATTCATCAGACATGCAAATAAATTAATGAAAAAAGGAAAAGCATAGCATTTGACTCAGTATAACATAGCATTTATAGTATTATATATTTCAGTGCTGTGATTCTTTATTCTCTATTAAATATTGCCTCAAAAGTGCATCAAATGGATATTAATTAATGACTGCTCATTATATTATTAAGCAGACCCACAAAATGCTTAATTTTAACAATTATATATGATTAAATAAAAAACATCCAGATTAAGACTCCCCAGAGAAGCGACAATTTGTCTTAATTAAAAAAATAACAACAACAAAAAACAAACCAAAAACCCCCCAAAAAACCCTACACCAGCCTCCGCCCCCAAAAAAAAACCCACCCCACCACTGTTAATTACTATTGTGGCTATTGTTTTACATCCCTAGTACTGCCATACTAATGTTTTTCCCAGTGATCAAGGAGATCAAAGAAATCTGATGTCTCACAAGGGGTTTGAACTGCAGCAAAGAGAATTCTTCTTAATTCCTTGTCAGTTTTTGAACACTGTCCAAATCAGATGAACAACATCTTGCTGTTCTCAATGAGACTTGTGTGCAATGGGACTGATAGTTTCAGGAAATTCAGAATAAAGTAAAGAATTTTTTGCCTTGTATATGAGTTTGACTCATGCCCAGCTCTGTAATGACTCCCCCAGTTGTTCTGCAGCCTTTCATGGTTTATTTTGCAGTCTCATCTCTTTTCTTAGCAACATGTACCTATAGCTCCAACCTACTACTATCACTTTGCGCCATAGCAAGCAGTATTGCTAGAGACCATGGAATAAGCGTAGATATTGAAATGTCCTGTCCCTCCTGAAATGAACTTTAGATGTCAGATCCCCACCCATACAGGGCACTTGATGTTTGTTTCCACACTCTAGCCCAGCACTGTTTTAAAAAATTTAAATTCCATTTAAATTGATTGAATTGACACCAAACTGACAGTACACCCTCTGATAGCAATCCACAGTGGTAAACATCCAGGAAACTACTATGGTGTGCTTCTCTACTGCACTCATCTTGCTGTTAACATGTTGTAGAGCTGTAATAGCTTGCATGCAATTCTTGGAAGGTGCTTTTTTTGTCATCCAAAAATTCTGAGGCTGTACCAGATCATTCCAGATTCCCATCAGAGTTTAATCCTCCCACTCAGTGCTCACACTACAGGCCCCAAATGGTTTCTTCACATGCATATTTGCTCAATGAATGCATATGAAAGTGATCAACTTCATCTTCTTCCCCTTAGATTTTCAGAAGTACACTACAAAATTGGTATTTTCTCTAACGGAAACAGCTGATCAATTTATTTCTCTACAGATAAAATTGCAGGAAGATGGAAAAGGAACATATAAGGCATAAAGGCATAAAAGTAGACTGGAACATACAGATCTATGGGTCTAAAATCCTATGGAGATTGTAGAGAACTCCAGAAAACACTGCAAAAACCCCCTAGTGCAATTTACGATACGAGAGTATTGACAGCAGTTTGCTAGCAAACCCTGGGCTTGAATGGATGCAGTGATAAAGCAGACATAGGATGACCGTGCCAAAACGGCAAATGTCAGGACTAGCATTTACAGAACTTCTGCTAACATGCTTTCCTACTGACAGTCAGGCATTAATAACCTTTCCATAACCTGAAATGAAAAATACCACATGCAGACTGGTAGTTCATACAGATGCCATAGTGGCATGTAAAACACTGGGCTTCATGCTGGAAGTCTAGGAGCTTGTTAAATGAACACCTATCAGAAATGGAATATTCACAATTTTCTTTCACAGCAAATCCCTTCCATTTCTGTTTTTCTGATTATTTGGTTTAAACCAACTACTGCGCATATCTACTGAAAAACTGCCTTTCCTATGTCTCAACTTGCAAGTTGCATGACACTGGTTCAATTCTCTGCATTGTAGAAAAAGATTCTATTTAGGATCAAAAATAAAGTTACATTAAACTACAAACTAGTTCTAAATATAAAATACCTAGTACCAAATATAAAACATTTCTTTACAGACTCCTGCAACAGCAGTAGCAAGAAAAGTCTCACAATGGCTGATGATTCTTTTCAGCTGTCTATCACACAGTTAAATAAGCAAGAGCATTCACACTGTGTGAGACACACCACAAATGTACAGAAGTAAGTGGTAAAGGTTCTGCAGTGGACCCCACTCATGCCAAGTGCACACAGGATGTATCACACTATTCTTACCAAAACTTGCTTTTAAACTGCTTTACACACTGGTGTGCGTCCTACAGTTGCTAAAGATAAGAACTAGATAAAACATCCTTCTTCGCTTTCATTATTCCTGTGTGGAACAATGCACAGTGAGTTACATACCTTACTATGCCCAAAAAATCTTTAAGGGCATGAAGAACATGTCAGAAAGGATACACAACAGGATTTTGTATAATGCACCCTGCCCTTGATCTGAGACTTCAAAATTTGTACATTTTGTGCGGTACCTGGCTAATGATTTCAGTATCTGAACATGAAATTTTAGTAACTGCATTTTTATTGTGTCAGAGCTATAATACTGCATTTCACCTGACTATGCTCTCATTTATACACTGATATATTCTGTATCTATGTATCTATAGATGTAAATATATTCCACCCATTCCCAAATAGGTAGCTAATATATTTTGACTGAAATAAGAGAAATATACAGGAAGAAAATTCTCCAGTTCAAACAGAATTTGGGATTTTAAAAATCATCATGCAGTGTTAATCTTAAAATACTTATTTCCGTCTTAATTCTGGAAATAGGACTGAATCCATTAGTATGTGGACTGGAAAGTGAATAAACAGTTTCATTAAGGAGACATGTTAGCTCCAACAATGTTTATTGGGGCAAGCCTGCACTCCGGCTGCATATGGTGTACCTTTAAATAGGGCCGTTAAAATACCAAATAAAATGTCAAAGTCTGTCAGGTCTGGAGCTTTTATAAATTGTTTAGACTGGGGATAATTTGGGTTTCGTACATCATGCCTGGCAGATCCGGCGGCACGGAGACAGGAGCGGGACGGGGCCCGGGCGGAGCGGGGGCACGGGCGGGCTGGCAGCCGGGCACGGCCGGCCCCTCGCCCTCCGAGCCAGCCGCGCCCTCCTGTCCCCTCTCGCTGGGTGGTAGCTGACATTACGCACGTGACTAAACAACCGTATTTAAAAAAAAAAAAATTAAAAATAAAATTTGAGTTCAAAGGGAGTGCCGCAGCTGCTGGCCGGAGATGTGCCCTAACTTCACCGCGGCGCTGGCACTGCCCCCAGCCGCCGCCGCTCTTACAGTGCCACACCTTCGCGGCCGCCCTCCCGGCTCCCTGCTCCCGGCTCCCTGCTCCCGGCTCTGGTCCCGCCGCCCTGCCCGGAGCCGAGCGCCGGAGCCCCGCGGCCGCCGAGCCCCCCGCGCTGCCGGCCCGGTCCGCCCGGCGCTCCCTCCCACCCACGGCGCGGCCCGGACCTCACCTTCAGCTCCCGGGAGGCCACGCGGGCCGCCAGCTCGATGACACAGCCCACCGCCATGCGTGCCGCCCCGGCCGAGTGCAGCTCGTTCCAAACGGTGTCACTGTCCACCTGAGCAAACAGCCGGCCCCGGGAGGAAGGCAGCGGAGAGGGGAGAGGGAGAGGGAGAGGGAGAGCATGAGAGAAAACAAACCCGTGAGGGAGGGCTGGCAGCGTGACAGCCCGTGTACAATAACATCAGTCTTCCGTGCGGGCCAGCTGAAAGGCCNAAAAAAAAAAAAATTAAAAATAAAATTTGAGTTCAAAGGGAGTGCCGCAGCTGCTGGCCGGAGATGTGCCCTAACTTCACCGCGGCGCTGGCACTGCCCCCAGCCGCCGCCGCTCTTACAGTGCCACACCTTCGCGGCCGCCCTCCCGGCTCCCTGCTCCCGGCTCCCTGCTCCCGGCTCTGGTCCCGCCGCCCTGCCCGGAGCCGAGCGCCGGAGCCCCGCGGCCGCCGAGCCCCCCGCGCTGCCGGCCCGG